>ML777311.1:1310733-1337115 GCA_009831015.1 Picea engelmannii | reverse complement strand
AGGTTTCATTTCCTATGGCTTTTATCTTTTACCAGCTGCTTTTACCCCCTGGGCCTTTAGCCCCTTCTTCCCACAAGACAAAGTGTAACCCTCAAAGGTCATCCTAATGGCCGGACTAGGGGAATGGGATGGATGTGCGAGAGACAAGATGTAAAATGATAAAATGGTGGGAGCGGGCGATGGCTCTGCAAATCCCCCTTGGTGGCTAACCAAAACCCATGAATACAAGCTTGCTAAGTCACCCCATCAATCACCCCAACAATGGTCAAGTGGGTTAGTGTAAGATCCAAGCAGTCATCAGAAATGAAAGGAACCTAATGCATATATAAGAAAGTTATAACGATCAAACATGACACATACCATGATACCTCATACCAATTACCTCATGGAGCAAGGGTCCTCTCCGATGCAAATCCAAGCTGGTGGTGATGGAAGTTGTTGCTGCTGACAGGACAAATCTGGCGAAGAATAAGAAGGATGGGCCCTCCAGGGCCATGACCAGGTCAATCCTGCACTCGGTACTCCATGTCTAGGACCTGTGGGCCTCGAGACATGATCTCCTAGTTATCCCTAGATATCGGGGATAACACAACCATTCTCTGATTTTTTCCTTAGTTGGCCTCCACATTCCCCTCATTCACAAATCCTGATCCAAGTAACAAAACCATTTGTTGGCACGTAATGGGAAGACCTGGGGTTAAACATTAATTCACCAATAAATCCCAAGATATCGGCCCTTTTGGTATCACCTGAAAGTAGGTGAAGTCTCACCCAAGGTACCTATGGGGACTGTAGGAAACCAGTTTTCATGGTCATGGGGGAATATGAGGGATTCATTCCTTACAATTTACTTAACATTCATTCATATGTTCTTTATGCAAAACCATATTAGTACTACAATCTATGACATATTAATTTAACCATTCATCATATGTGCAAAACCATTTAACATATCTAACATATGCATACTAACCATTCATCATAGGTGCACATTAAACAAAATAAGAAAACACAACATGAAAACATGCACATTAGAACACAAGGATTAACATGGTTCACCCCAATCTGGGCTACGTCCATAATGATTGGCTTCTTATTCATTCATTCATTCGTAATCTCCATTACATTCATGCACACTGGGCTCATACATAAATATTTAGTAAAATCCCAAACCTACCCAAGTTGTTTTATGATGCAATGCACACATACCTCTCGACTGATATTCAACTCATCTCACTATTCATTGCTCAACACCCAACTCAATTAGGCACTTCCTATTGAATGTTCACCACTTATCATTCAAGATTTTCTTCTACCCAAAACCCATTACATATTTATAGTTTTACAATAGGGATTAGCCCATTACAATGTGGGAACAAATGTCCCAAAACTCCTAATTAACTTCTGCCTCTTGCACGCTAACTCATTAAAATTCACTAAATTCTTTCTCCGCGCATTACTCCTTTTCCAAAATGTCATGCAATATGCTTCTGTATGATTCCCAAAACTTATCCAAAATAGCTAGCTCCAACATTCTGTAACGAACCTCTCGTTTCATACGACATCAAACCTCTCATAACAAGTGCAATTTTTTTTTTGTGTGTGCGTGTGTACAAGGGTAATAAATACATTATACTCTACGTCACAACACAACAATGAAAATGACGGATGCAACTGTGACAACAAAACAATGAACTAAGATGCACATCAAGCATCTGGAAGCAATGAACGACAATCATCCGACGAAAAAATAAGACTGACTACCCGCCCATCCTACCCTGCAAAGGTTAGGACCTCCAGGACACATAAGCAACGCCCAAGCCCAGGTTCCCATCGATTTTGACCATTTAAGGTCTCAAGGCTGGCGACTGTTCTGAGGAACAAGGAGGTGTATACATCCTTCCTGACACAAGCAGACCAAGTCTACAAAGCTAAGAACAATCATCCTAACAACCCAATTTAAATACACAAGTAACTAGAACCCTTACAGTGAGCAACCAATCACATTAAATGTTTACAACCAAGTACAACCATTATTTAAAAGGAACCACAACACCCTCAACGGGAAGTGCAAGCTAAAAACAACTTTGCCAAAACCCCGCTCAAAAGTTGAGTCAAGCTAGTCAACAATTACAGTCTATTTTAATCATCTATTACAAACCCAAATTAGCATGTCTAAAATACAATATGACAATAAAAATATAGTTAATTTTTGTGAGTTTAGATTTATGCAAGAATTTATAGCCTAGTGTCCTTTTTCTTAATTGAAAAACATAAGTAAAGGTTATCCTTCACACAAGAGAATATCACCTCTATAAAAATGAAGGAGGATGCTCCTTCAGTCCCACAAATATCTCCCTCATTCTTAACTCATTTTTCCTCATTTTTCCTTGTCAGAAAAAGATATCAATAATGACCTCATGAATTGTCCTCAAGTGTTGGGTTTAAAATGGAACACATATTCAAAAACTAAACAACAAACAAACCTTCCCACCAAGTAACTTAGATCAACTTTACATACTAATAATTAACTATTAATAAATATTTAATTATTAAAACACTTATAAAAAATACATACTAATATTTAACTTATCAACACATTTATGGGAAGAAGTTAAATATTTTCCTATACCATAAATCACATTATAGTCCAAGTTTCACCAATAATTAAATGAGATACAAGTTTCATAGTGGGAAGCAACATGATAGCTAGAATAAATAAAATCATATTATAAATATGAATGTATTAAGTAGTGGAATAGTTTCTCACTTTATTCTAATCATTATGTCTCACTGTAGCCACATTATTAAAAGCATGAAATTATTAAGTAGTGGAATACTTTCTAACTTATTAGTCTAATGGGAAGAAGTTAAATATTTTCCTATATCATAAATCACATTATAGTCCAAGTTCCACCAATAATTAAATGAGATACAAGTTTCATAGTGGGAAGCAACATGATATCTAGAATACATAAAATCATATTATACTCAGCATATCACAGGGTATTACTTTTATTGTATTATCATATGATTTAAGTACCCTTTTTAAAAAGATCCCTTACTGTAATGATGCACAGGTCTATCAAATTCATGTCTAATTAAAGCAATGACACACAGGCATAAAGATTCCCATCAAGAGTTTTGAAATGAAACTGTCCATGGATTTAAGGGAAACACCAGAATTGGAAACGCTCGTGGATAGGAGTTGGCAGGGCGTTGGTAAAGGTACGCAACAGTAAAGGAGGTTGGGAGGAAGGTAATAGCATCAGGATGCTCATAAGGACAACCACATTTTTGCTAAGTGAGGGGAGAATGTCAGCGCAGTGCATGGAGGGAGTTCGTTGTGTGAAAAAGACAAACAACATCCAATCAATCTTTTTTTTATCTCGGTGGAAAATAACAATGAGATTACATGCAATCCCCAAAATCGGAACGAAGTTGCATGCATCCCAATCTCAACCGGCAAGGCAACTCAAATGGCTATGTACGAAACATGAACGCCAGGTCTCAACTGAAGGAAAGCTATAGGAACACAGTCCACCATTTAAAGGAAAAACAAATTCATGGCTTGAAGGAGAAACTGGTCATTTAAAGAAAAATTTAGTCACATTAATCAGGGCATATCGTGGTCATTTAAGGAAACGACCGAGTCATCTGTCTAACAACAAATTGAGGGCATTTTCAGCATCACTGTCATTCGTTTAAAAGTAAAAAAAAAAAATTGTGGGCAATCAATCGACAACGTTCAACCTTTCGAAGGGAAAACACGGGAATTCAACAACCACTCAGTAATGTATATAAAAGTCACAACCAAAAAGTGCCTATCTAACTTGCCATCCACAAATCAACTACTAGCCATTAAACCAGATCTAGCCTTCCAGCAATTACATGCAGTGTTGAGTTTAAGAAATGCAGAGTACAACAAGAACACTCCTATCAAGATAAAACACATTCCTCACTGTGAATATGTATTAACTCAGGGTAAAACAATTCCATCTCTAGATAACAAACAAACATCATTCATCCTAGCGCAGAGGAAACGCTTTACATGTGTTACATATTTACTATTGCTGAGGTAAGATCTTACCACCATTACATAATGACCAATGCAGAAGTAGTACCTTTTCCATCCATTAACTATTTAAAATAGTAGAGGTAATGTATATATTTTTACATTTGTTACAAAATTACCATTGTAGAGGTAAGGTTTTTACCTCCATTACATAGTGACAATGCAGAAGTAATACCTTTTTCATCCATTAACAATTAAATAGCATAGGTAATATATATGTTTTCACATCTGTTACAAAATTGCCATCACAGAGGTGAGGTTTTTAGCTCCATTACATAATGACAACGCAGAAGAATAAAAACAAGTCAATCTACATGAAACCAATGCAGATAGAAGTTAAATGCTTTTCACATCTCGGGATACCAACATAAATATGCTGACAACAGTAAGAGAATGCCTGGGCCATAAGGATAACTAGTCGAAGGGATCGCAGGGATTCTAACAATCAAGTGCAAAAATAAAAAACAAGGAAGCAAAATAAACCATACGCAGGGGTCGTACTGGAAGGCGCAAGTCAACAATCAGGTAAGGACAAAAATTAGAGGTAGACAACGAATGGGTTCGTCCTTCGCTTCACCATCCTCACACAGAAAAGTAGGGCATTGAGATCCATAGGTCTTTTAATGCTAAGGCAACGACCATAGATTAGGCTCCTGGCCGACTGCTCAGGCGAGGACTGGTGAGATATGGATGAATGCTAAACAACCTCAGGGTCACAATCAACACACATAGTGATCATGACATGCAGGAAAACGAAGGCCATGGGATTCATCAACCATCGAGCTAGGCTAAGGAAAGTTTCAGTCACTAATATATAATAAAAAAATCATCATTTACTTTTCCATTAAATAAGCAGATCCAAGCATAAGTCCTAATACATTCTACCATACAAAAATGAAGAGAGCGTACCATTGCCTGATCGCCCACTCCGAATGACGTCCCGCGCGCTCCATGCAACTCCGGTTTGCCGACTGCTGAGACTTCACCGGTACCTTCCAGCCAATGCTAGGGTTACTCTTCTTCCCCCTTAGCCCCCCAAGCCACAAAGGGGCCACACACACTATCCAGAGATCTCGTTTAGCTCCCAGCTCACCTCGCAAGGCCAAGCTACCACTCCTCTCCGAGTTGGGTATCCCAACTTCCACAAGTAAATCAGTCAAGTATATATTTCTGTAGCGTAACGTTACGCAAACAGAAGATGATCTTTCATCCTTCTTCCTCCTTCATTATATAGAGTTTCGATCTTCCTTTCTTTCCTAAAATATCATTTAATTAAATTTTTAAAAATAAATTCCTAAAAATTCTTCTCCGTACAAGTGTCACCCATCCCCTACATTCCTCCATTATTTAGTTTCTTTAATTAATTAATTATCTTATTTCCCTCACCCACCTAGAGATACTCCTAGAATCACTCCTAGGTGTCCCCAAATTCCCTTACAGGTTTTAAAGGCTTTCCCTATTATGAAGTTGCTATTTCAGTTTAAAATTAGAAGGCTCTTAAATGGTAGATTCTTTACTAAGTTGACTTAGGCTTTTTCCCTTAAGTCCCCCTTTTTCCCTTTTTATGTTACCTCTTTTCCTAGTTTCCTAAATTTTAAGATTTTCCCTCTTTCCCCTTTTAATTAGAACTCAAAAAGGCAGGTGTGGAATTTAACCCCTTTTCCCTTTTATCATTTAATTAGTATTTTTTTTTTAATTTATCAAAAAGATAAAATAATTAATTCCCCTTTTTACATTTATTACCACAGATTTTATTTTTATGAATAACTTAATTTCTTACTCCCTTCATGTTACAAGATTTAACAAAGGTCAAAATTGTTATTTAAGTCATTATTATTATTATTATTATTATTATTTTAGAGAAGACAAGGTTCAACCACTAGTGTAATTTAGACTTAGGCCTTAATTTTCGTACTGGGCGACATTTAATTAGGGAAGTGTTTTAAAATTACTTAACATGTTATTTGTCTTAGGGCCATCTAGGTTCATCCCTCTATCATCAACAATGCGACGTGCCCTTCAGGACGCTCTAGGTTCTCCAAGGGTGTCACTCGCCTCATTTGTTCCTTTGCACGACGTGCCCTTCAGGACACACTACGTGCTCCAAGTCTGCCACTCACCTCTTGACTGATTTGGTAGACATCAATAACCCCTGGAGTCAACACTCCACCAGGTGAAATTGTGGGAAACTAAGGGCTTCTAAGGAATAAGGCCCCCACCTTATTGCACGCCCCTTAGAATCATCGTGAGCGACTGTCGGAGTCTTCCCTCATGGCATCGTGGGTCCTCTCGAACTAGGTAATCGTTAATCTATAGTTCGAGCCACGGCGGGAGTGCTAGTAGGCTGTGGTAGGGCTGTTGTCCACACCTCTCCCTCAACATCTCTGGTAGTCGTGTGTGACCCCTTTACTCCATATGTGATTTTGGTCGTCAAGTTATCGTCAACCTGCATCATCAACAAATCATGTCAGAACATATCCATATCATATCATCCAGTCAGATGCACTAAAATCACAGTAATGAAATCAAACCCCAATGGTACAATCCTTGACTTGATCTGGAGTCCAAGGGTTCCATCAATGCCTCTGTATCCTCGAGGTCCAAAACCCTTCACACTCAGTAAAACCGATTCAATAGCACCTGTCTATGTCAATGTAGTAAAACAACATGTCATCAACCCATAATTCCTCATAATCAAAATCAAAAGTTTTAATAGCATAATAATCTGTATCACTTGCGAGCAAGTGTCCTCAAAGAATAAGTTCGCTTAGTGCGCAAGAGAAGGATGTTACATACACCCCCTCTTGGTCTAAAATTCATCCCGAAGTTTCACAGTATAAATGCCGAAATAAAGTGTATCATAGTATCATATGTCTATCTATCAAACAAAAATGGAAATTGATAGCGCATATCATATGCGTCCTCCCAGGTCGCTATGTGAGGGCTATAATTGTCCCATTGGACCTTGACTTGATCTATCATTCGATGTTGTAGCTATCAAATGCGATGACCCAAGATACGGACCGGCTCAGTCGTGAGCGCTCCCTCATCCAATACCTGCAAGGAACTCATTTCAATAACATGTGTAGGATCACTAATACAATGTATCAAAACAGATACATGAAAAACATCGTGCATACGCCTCAAATAATTAGGCAAGGCTAGTCGATAGGCCATGGGCCCCTTTCTCTCCACAATCTAGAAAGGTCCCACGAACCTAGGAGAGAGTTTAGCTCCCTTCCCAAACTTGATCAAACTCTTATGCGGTTTAACCCGCAAGAAGGCTCGATTGCCGACCTCGTAACTACGGTCGACGCGATGCGCATTGACATAACTCTTCTATCGGTCCCGCGCTTCTTTAATCCTTTGTCTTATTGTTTTCAATTGCTTCTCCATTTCTTAGATCTCTTCTGGTCCCACCAGGACCCTATCCTCAAGCCGATCCCAACTCAAGGGCGTCTGACACGGTCACCCGTAAAGAAACTTGAAAGGTGCCATCTTAATGGTGCTCTGGTAATTTTTGTTGTAAGAGAACTCCACTAGTGGCAAGAATTCTTCCCAATGCTTTTGTTGGTCCATCACATACATGCACAACATGTCCTCCAAGGTTTGGTTCGTTCATTCAGTCTGTCCGTCAGTCTTCGAGTGATACGCAGTACTAAAGTTAAGTTGGGTTCCCAAGGCCTCTTGGAAACTCGTCCAAAATCGTCTAGTAAACACCAATCCTCGATCGGATATAATCCTCTTAGGCACGCCATGCAACCTCACAATCTCACTGATGAAAAATCTATCTATGTTGGGTGTCAGATACGTCGTAGGCACAGGAATAAAGTGATCACTCTTTGTCAGAGTGTCTACTACTACAAAAATTAAGTCATGTCTCCTTGTCGTCAGTGGCAATCCAACAATAAAATCCATCGAGATAACTTCCCATTTCAATTTCGGAATAGCATGTGGCTGTAGTAATCCTGCTGGGTGTCTATGTTCAGCCTTTACCTGCTAACATTCTAGACATCTGGCCACATAGTTGACTATGTCTGCCTTCATTCCCTTCCAGAAGAATAAGAGTTTAAGATCTGCCCTCATCTTTGTGACTCCCGGGTGAGCCATATATACTACTCTATGTGCCTCGCTTAGGATCAACATCCTCAACTCATCGTTTGGCGATATGTAGATCCAAATTTTAAACCTCAATAAGCCATCGCTATCAAATGAAAATCCCTCAAATCGTGGTACCATCATTGTGTTTTGTCCGATAAAACCCTTGACCTCTTTGTACCAGTCATCGTCACGCTGTAAAGTTAGAATCTTTTCACATAGATTTGTCTGAAGAGGCAACACCGAAATGATGCATGGTCTCTGACTCAATGCATCCACCACTTGGTTCACTGTTCCTTTTATGTAAGTAATCTTGAAGTCGTACTCGCTAAGCGATTCTCACCAACGTCGTTGTCGCACATTCAGGTCACTTTGTGTAAATATGTGTTGTAGTCCACAATGGTCAGTCTTTAGTTCAAATTTTCATCCAACAAGGTAGTTTCTCCAAACCTTCAAGGCATATATGATGGCTAACAACTCCAACTCATGCGTCGTGTAGTTCTCCTCATGCCTTCTTAGTCTTCTCGAAATGTAAGTGATTAATCGCTCGTCTTGCATCAAGACTCTGCCTAAGCCTTCCTTGGATGCGTCAGTGCATACCAGGAAGTCCACATCCATGTCAGGGACCTTTAGTATCAGTGTTGTTGTCAAAAACTCCTTGAGCCTCCGAAATGCTTCCGCACATTTCTTGGTCCAAACAAACTTCTTGTTTTTCTTATGTAATTCCGTGATCAGATTTTCTATCTTCGAAAACCCCTCGACGAACTATCAATAGTATCCTGCTAAACCCATGAAGCTACACACTTCCGATACATTCGTTGACGCAAGACATTCCATAATAGCCTCGACCTTGGCTGGATTCACGACGATGCCTTCGTCGGAGATGACATGCCCTAAGTAGTGAATCTTTGATTGATAAAAAGAGCATTTGGACAACTTCCCATACAATTTGTGCTCTCACAAACACTGTAGTACCAAGCACAAGTTCTCGTCATGCTCCTCCATCATCTGAGAGTAAATAAAAATATCGTCAATGAACACTTGGACAAACTTGTCCAAGTACTCACGGAACACCTCGTTCATCAAACTCATAAATACCCCTGGGGTGTTTTTCAGTCCAAACGGTAAAACAATAAACTCGTAATTTCCAAACCTCATCTTAAAAGTGGTCTTAGGGACGTCATCCTCATTGATCCATAACTGGTGATACCCTGATCGCAAATCGATCTTGGAGAACACCATTGCACCCTTCATTTGATCGAACAAATCATCAATTCTTGGCAATGAATACTGATTATTGATCGTGGCCTTGTTCAATTGACAGTAGTCATTGCAGAGCCTCCACGATCCATCCTTCTTCCATATGAAAATAACAGGTGCACCCCACAGTGACACACTAGGGTGTATCAGTCCCAGGTCCAACAACTCCTTCAGTTGCATTTTCAACTCTTGTAACTCCGGGGTCGACATCCGATAAGGCATTCTTGATATCGGTTCAGTCCCCAGTTTTAGGTCTATGGTAAACTCAAATTCCCTCTCTGGCGGCATCCCAGGTAACTCCTTCGGAAACACGTCTGCAAACTCTCTCACCACTGGAAGGTGTTCTAGACCTTCTGCTACTCCCCCCTCATTTAATGCAAGGATCACATAAAGTTTTCACCCCTTGCCCATGCTCTTCTGAAGTTGCAAGGAAGAGATGAACCTCAACGAAACTCCTTGGTTCCATCCTACAATCACCCGTCTCTGTCCCTCATCATTGAGCAAGCTCAATTTTTTCATCTTACAGTTGAGTATCGCCTCATGCGATTCTAATCAGTCCATACCAATCACGACATCATACAACCCTAGGATCGTGACGTACAAGTTGGCCCTGGTGACAAACTCTCCCAGGTTAAGGATACATCCCGTAATCTTTCCTCCAACCTTTTGTTTGGCTCCCGAAGCCATCTCTACGAAGCTAAACTCATCATGTTTGATTTCCTTTACCTTAATCCTTTTTAGTGCTACACCAGAAATGAAACTCTTGGTAGCACTGGGATCTATCAAAATACTAAGGGTCTGGTCAACAAAGGTACCTGTCGTCTTGAGCACTGTTGAATGATGCTTTGCCTGGCAGTTATTCACCGATCCATGAATCTGATGGGCCTTGCCCATATCTCCCATGGTCGTGGGTCCGGTTGATCCGGACGCTCTGGTCCTCTCCACAGGGAAGTCGTGCTGGTAGTGTGTCTCCCCACACGTCCAACACCCCTTCTTCGGCCCCATAGTCCTAGTACCCAAAGTAGAATATGATGGCCCACTGCCTTAGAATCCTGGTCTGTTCTGTTGAACAGGCCTAAACTGCTACTACTATGAGCGATGTTGCTGATGATGCAGTGGTCCCCGATAAGGTGTCCGCTAATGAGGCGTTGGTCGCCGAGGTGTAGTGAAAGTGGATCTCCTCTGGAGGCCATGATATCCCAGTGTATGTCTGGCTGGTGTCTGATGTTGTTGTGCTCCAGATGAAACCTGCCCTGCTGGTCTCACCGGAGTCCTGGTCTGACCCCCGCTGATAAGCTCCTCCTCTGCTATGAGAGCCTTCTGGATGGCATCATGCAAGGTTTGAGGCATCAAAATCCTAACCTTTGCACATAGGCTGTCATTAAGGCCAAACACAAACCTGTTGACCTTAAGTTTCTCAGTGTTAAGGTGCAGAGCATACCAGAGCAGCTCCATAAAACGGGCCTCATACTCGGGCACCGTACGACCGCCCTGTTGTAAGGCATTGAACTCATTGAGCTAATGCTCAATTAATTCCTCTAAAAGGTACCTCTCTCGGAACCGTTCCTCGAACAGTTCCCATGACATGTCTTCGATGGCCATGCTCAGCTACGGTAGGAGCATCTTCCACCATATAAGAGCGCTCCCCTTCAATTGAAATACCTCCATGGGGACCTTCATGTTGGAGGTATAATCACGAAGTGCGAAGCACATCGTCATGTTCTCCAACCATGCCTTAGCAGCTGCATCATCCGGGGCACCAAAGAAATCGGGAAATTTGACCTTCTCAAGTTCACGGTGAATGCTATCATTACCGACCGAAGCGCGCGGTGGAACCTCAGCGGGTGTCGGTGCCCTGCCCTCATCTCTGTCCAAACGGTTGATCAGTGCCTCGGATATGCGCTGGAAAGATCTCATCATTCCGACTACATCACCAACTGTTATCTTCTCCTGTTCGAGAACTTGCTCGTCTCCCTGGTGGTTAGACCCCACAGGCATGGATGCTACTGGAGGCATCGTGCCTCCTCTCCTAGTACCCCATCGTTTGTCATCGCGACGTCCTCTAACCATGATTACCTACACGCACACAAGTCAACTCGATCAACAATAGTATAATCAATCATATCAATGAAAGTCATAGAGATCCCAAGTCGTGGGTTGAACCTGGCTCTGATACCATATGTAACGAACCTCTCGTTTCATACGACATCAAACCTCTCATAACAAGTGAATTTTTTTTTTTTGTGTGTGCGTGTGTACAAGGGTAATAAAGACATTATACTCTGCGTCACAACACGCCGACGAACATGACACATGCAACTGCGACAACAACATAACGACCTAAGACGCACATCAAGCATCTGGAAGAAATGAATGACAATCATCCGACGAAAAAATAAGACTGACTACCCACCTGCCCTACCCTGCAAAGGTTAGGACCTCCAGGACACATAAGCAACACCCAAGCCCATGTTCCCATTGATTTTGACCATTTAAGGTCTCAAGGCTGGCGACTGTTCTGAGGAACAAGGAGGTGTCTACATCCCACCCGACACAAGCAGACCAAGCCTACTAAGCTAAGAACAATCATCCTAACAACCCAATTTAAATACACAAGTAACTAGAACCCTTATAGTGAGCAACCAAGCACATTAAATGTTTACAGCCAAGTACAACCATTATTTAAAAGGAACCACAACACCCTCAACGGGAAGCGCAAGCTAAAAACGACTTCGCCAGAGCCCCGCTCAAAAGTTGAGTCAAGCTAGTCAACAATTACAGTCTATTTTAATCATCTATTATGAACCCAACTTAGCATGTCTAAAATGCAATATGACAATAAAAATATAGTTAATTTTTGTGAGTTTAGATTTATGCAAGAATTTATAGCCTAGTGTCCTTTTTATTAATTGAAAAACATAAGTTAAGGTTATCCTTCACACAAGGGAATATCACCTCTATAAAAATGAAGGAGGATGCTCCTTCAGTCCCACAAATATCTCCCTCATTCTTAACTCATTTTTCCTTGTCAGAAAAAGATATCAATAATGACCTCATGAATTGTCCTCAAGTGTTGGGTTTAAAATGGAACACATAATCAAAAACTGAACAACAAACAAACCTTCCCACCAAGTAACTTAGATCAACTTTACATACTAATAATTAACTATTAATAAATATTTAATTATTAAAACACTTATAAAAAATACATACTAATATTTAACTTATCAACACATTTATGGGAAGAAGTTAAATATTTTCCTATACCATAAATCACATTATAGTCCAAGTTCCACCAATAATTAAATGAGATACAAGTTTCATAGTGGGAAGCAACATGATAGCTAGAATAAATAAAATCATATTATAAATATGAATGTATTAAGTAGTGGAATAGTTTCTCGCTTTATTCTAATCACTGTGTCTCACTGTAGCCACATTATTAAAAGCATGAAATTATTAAGTAGTGGAATACTTTCTAACTTATTAGTCTAATGGGAAGAAGTTAAATATTTTCCTATATCATAAATCACATTATAGTCCAAGTTCCACCAATAATTAAATGAGATACAAGTTTCATAATGGGAAGCAACATGATAGCTAGAATAAATAAAATCATATTATACTCAGCATATCGCAGGGTATTACTTTTACTGTATTATCATATGATTTAAGCACCCTTTTTAAAAAGATCCCTTACTGTAATGATGTGCAGGTCAATCAAATTCATGTCCAATTAAAGCAATAACACACACGTGTAAAGAATCCCATTGAGAGTTTTGAAATGAAACTGTCCACAGATTTAAGGGAAACGCCAGAATTAGAAATGCTCGTGGATAGGAGTTGGCAGGGCATTGGTAAAGGTACATAGTAGTAAAGGAGGTCAGGAGGAAGGTAATAGCATCAGAATGCTCAGAGGGACAGCGACAATTTCGCTGAGTGAGGGGAGAATGTCAGCGCAGTGCATGGAGGGAGTTCGTTGTGTGAAAAAGACAAACGACATCTAGTCAATCTTCTTTTTATCTCGGTGGAAACGAACAATGAGATTACATGCAATCCTCAAAATCAGAACGAAGTTGCATGCATCCCAATCTCAACTGGCAAGGAAACTCAAATGGCTGTGTACGAAACATGAACGCTAGGTCTCAACTGAAGGAAAGCTACAGGAACACAGTCCACCATTTAAAGGAAAAACGAATTCATGGCTTTAAGGAGAAACTGGTCATTTAAAGCAAATTTCAGTCACATTAATCAGGGCATATCATGGTCATTTAAGGCAGTGGCCGAGTCATCTGTCTAACAACAAATCGAGGGCATTTTCAACATCACTGTCATTCGTTTAAAAGTAAAAAAAAAAATCGTGGGCAATCAATCGACAACGTTCAACCTTTAGAAGGGAAAACATGGGCATTCAACAACCACTCAGTAATGTATATAAAAGTCACAGCCAAAAAGTGTCTATCTAACTCACCATCCATAAATCAACTGCTAACCATTAAACCAGATCCAACCTTCTAGTAATTACATGCAGTGTTGAGTTTAAGAAACACAGAGTACAACAAGAACACTCCTATCAAGATAAAACACATTCCTCACTGTGAATACGTATTAACTCAGGGTAAAACAGTTCCATCTCTAGATAACATGAAAACATCATTCATTCTAGTGTAGAGGTTGCGCTTTACATGTGTTACATATTTACTATCGTTGAGGTAAGATCTTACCGCCATTACATAATGACCAACGCGGAAGTAGTACCTTTTCCATCCATTAACTATTTAAAATAGCAGAGGTAATGTATATATTTTTACATCTGTTACAAAATTACCATCGCAGAGGTAAGGTTTTTACCTCCATTACATAGTGACAACGCAGAAGTAATATCGTTTTCATCCATTAACTATTAAATAGTAGAGGTAATATATATGTTTTCACGTCTGTTACAAAATTACCATCGCAGAGGTGAGGTTTTTACCTCCATTACATAATGACAATGTAGAAGAATAAAAACAAGTCAATCTACATGAAACCAATGCAGATAAAAGTTAAATGCTTTTCACATCTCAGGATACCAACATAAAGATGCTGACAACAGTAAGAGAATGCCTGGGACATAAGGATAACTAGTCGAAGGGATCGCAGGGATTCTATCAGTCAAGCGCAAAAATAAACAACAAGGAAGCAAAATAAACCATACACAAGGGTCGTACTGGAAGGCGCAAGTCAACAATCAGGCAAGGACAACAATCAGAGGTAGATGGCAGATGGATTCGTCCTTCGCTTCACCATCCTTGCACAGAAAAGCAGGGCGTTGAGATCCATAAGTCTTTTAACGCTAAGGTGACGACCGTAGATCAGGCTCCTGGCCGACTGCTTAGGCGAGGACTGGTGAGCTATGGATGAAGGCTAAACAACGTCAGGGTCACAATCAACACATAGGGAGGTCACGACATGCGGGAAAATGAAGGCCATGGGAGTCATCAACAATTGAGCTAGGATAAGGAAAGTTTCAATCACTAATATATAAAAAAAAACATCATTTACTTTTCCATTAGATAAGCAGATCCAAGCATAAGTCCTAATACATTCTACCATACAAAAATGAACAGAGCGTATCGTTTCCTGATCGCCCACTCCGAATGATGTCCCGCGCGCTCTATGTAACTCCCGCTTGCTAACCGATGAGACTTCACCGGTACCTCCCAGCCAATGCTAGGGGTACTCTTCTTCCCCCTTAGCCCCCCGAGCCACAAAGGGGCCACACACACTATCCAGAGATCTCGTCTAGCTCCCAGCTTGCCTCGCAAGGGAGAGCTACCACTCCTCTCTGAGCTGGGTATCTCAACTCCCACAAGTAAATCATTCAAGTAGATATTTCTGCAGCGTAACGTTACTTAAACAAAAGATGATCTTTCATCCTTCTTCCTCCTTCATTATATAGAATTTTGATCTTCCTTTCTTTCCTAAAATCTCATTTAATTAAAGTTTTAAAAATAAATTCCTAAAATTTCTTCTCTGTACAAGTGTCACCCATCCCCTACATTCCTCCATTATTTAGTTTCTTTAATTAATTAATTATCTTATTTCCCTCACCCACCTAGAGTTACTCCTAGAATCACTCCTAGGTGTCCCCAAATTCCCTTATAGGTTTTAAAGGCTTTCCTTATTATGAAGTTGCTAATTCAGTTTAAAATTAGAAGGCTCTTAAATGGTAGGTTCTTTACTAAGTTGACTTACGCTTTTTCCCTTAAGTCCCCATTTTTCCCTTTTTATGTTACCTCTTTTCCTAGTTTCCTAAATTTTAAGATTTTCCCTCTTTCCCCTTTTAATTAGAACTCAAAAAGGCTGGTGTGGAAATTAACCCCTTTTCCCTTTTATCATTTAATTAGTATTTTTTTTTTTAATTTATCAAAAAGATAAAATAATTAATTCCCCTTTTTACATTTATTACCACAGATTTTATTTTTATGAATAACTTAATTTCTTACTCCCTTCATGTTACAAGATTTAACGAAGGTCAAAATTATTATTTAAGTTATTTTTATTTTTATTATTATTTTTTTATTTTTTAGAGAAGACAAGGTTCAACCACTAGCGTAATTTAGACTTAGGCCTTAATTTTCGTACTGGGCAACATTTAATTAGGGAAGTGTTGTAAAATTACTTAACATGTTATTTGTCTTAGGGCCATGTAGGTTCATCCCTCTATCATCAACAACGTGACGTTCCCTTCAGGACGCACTAGGTGCTCCAAGGATGCCACTCGCCTCATCTGTTCCTTTGCGCGACGTGCCGTTCAGGACGTACTACGTGCTCCAAGGGTGCCACTCGCCTCTTTATTGATTTGGTAGACATCAATAAGCCCTTGAGTCAACACTCCGCTAGGTGAACTTGTGGGAGACTAAGGGCTTCTAAGGAATAAGGCCCCCGCCTTATTGCGCCCCCTTTAGAATCATCGCGAGCGACTGTCGCAGTTTTCCCTCATGGCATCCTGGGTCCTCTCGAACTAGGTAATCGTTAACCTACAGTTCAAGCCATGGTGGGAGTGCTAGTAGGCCGTGGTAGGGCTGTTGTCCACACCTCTCCTTCAACATCTCTGGTAGTCATGTGTGACCCCTTTACTCCATATGTGAGTCTGGACAGCAAGCTATCGTTAGCCTACATCATCAACAAATCATGTCAGAACATATCCATATCATATCATCCAGTCAGATGCACTAAAATCACAATAAATAAATCAAACCCCAATGGCACACTCCCTGACTCGATCCAGAGTCCAAGGGTTCCATTGATGCCTCTGCATCCTCGAGGTCCAAAACCCTGCACACTTAGTAAAACCGAGTCAATAGCACCTGTCTATGTCAATGTAGTAAAACAACATGTCATCAACCCATAATGCCTCATAATCAAAATAAAAAAATTTAATAGCATAATAATCTAGATCACTTGCGAGCCAGTGTCCTCAAAGAATAAGTTCGCTCAGTGCACTAGAGCGGGATGTTACACATTCATCCATCTAACAAACTTATCATTATAAACCTCATCCTTATCTTTACAGTTATAACCATGTTGTAGATATATATGTTTCTCAATTATCTCTAAAAGTCCCCCTTAATTGAGAAATTCATACAATGCCTAACATATCTCTACAAATTAAAAATTTGGTCTTTCCCAAAGGCATAGTAAAAATACCAACAACATTGTTATTTGTGCTACAATATAGAAAGTCAATCTCATTTTACTATTTCTTTTCTCTTACAAAGAGATATTAGATTTTGATGTGTTTTGGCCTTGCATGGTAAACTAGATTGTTGGTCAATTTCATTAAACTTTTATTATCTACTTTAATCGATGTAGGTCATGCTTTCTTTTCTCTCATATCTTAAAGAATACACCTAAGCCACATAGCTTCACATGTAGCACTACATAATTCTTTGTATTCAGCTTAAGTAGAGGACCATGAAACAATTGCCT
The DNA here is from genome assembly GCA_009831015.1 of Picea engelmannii. NCBI lineage: Eukaryota > Viridiplantae > Streptophyta > Pinopsida > Pinales > Pinaceae > Picea > Picea engelmannii. Next base: position 1,319,708 of record ML777311.1, on the reverse strand, counting down.
ATTTCTTCTTGCTCCATGACACAATACCAGGTCCTATGGTGAATGTAAATACAACAATGGAATTTTGATGATCTATATTACTTTCCCAATCATAGTTTGAATAACATGTCAACTCAACATTCAAAGGATTAGAATATTCAATACTATAATCATGAGTTTCCTTTACTAGGTATCATAGTACTTTCTTGGCATCTTTCCAATGACTCTCATGTGGCCTACCCATGAATTGTATAAGTATACTCACTAAATATGCAATGTTTGGTCTTGTTGTGATTAAGTAGTTCAAACTTCTTAGCAATTGTCTATACAATGTGCCATCAACTTCTTTTGTACCATTGTCTATGTAAAGTTTGACATTTTGTTCCAATGGAGTAGAAACTAGTTTACATTCACACATGTTGAATTTGTAATGATTTCCTATGCATTCTTTCTTTGAGTAATCAAAGTCTTTCCACTCTCTCTCCATATTTCAATGCCTAAACAATAATGCATTTGACCAAGGTATTTCATTTCAAATTCTTGAGATAGATGAAGTTTGACTTCTTCAATCAAATATGTAGCACTACCTGTTATGATCAAATCATATACATACAAGGAAATCAATGCAATATTCCCTTGCTCATATTTCTTGATGTGCAAAATTTGGATCACTCTGGATTTTAACAAATCCACGGTGAAGGAGGAAGTTATTGATTTTGACATACCATGATCTTGGAACTTGTTTAAGACCATATAGTGCTTTCTTTAAGTAACATACACGATGTTCTTTTCCTTTCTTTAAGTAACATACACGATGTTCTTTTCCTTTATTTACAAAACCATCCAGTTGAATTAGATACACCCCTTTTTTAAATTCAATATTCAAGAAAGTCGATTTAACATCCATTCGATATATGCCCTAACTATAGTTTGTTGCAAGTGCAATTAACAACCCAATAGTATTCATTTTAGCTATAAGTCCAAAAGTTTATTCATAATCTATGCCTACCCTTTGTGAGTAACCTTTTGCAACTAACCTAGCCTTGGATTTGTTTATACTACCATTAGAATTAAACTTTGACTTGAATAGTGATATGGAACCTATAAAAATTTATCTTCTAGCAATTTAGTAAGTTTCCAAGTATATTTTTTTACAATGAAATTGTATTCTTCTTGCATTGAAGTCATCCATTCTTTTATGATTTTTAGCTTCTTCAAAATTTATAGGTTCAAAAATGTAGGACATTAATACATAGTCATTATACCTTATTGGAGTCTTGATGTTCCTTGTTGTTCTTCTTGGTCTCATATTGCTTGATGGAGTTTCTTTTTTACTTGGTGTTTTTTGGCTAGTTTGATAATCAACAATTTGGTTATTTTTATATGCTTATTTGTGCATCATCTCTTCAATTCCTTCCTTGAATATGCTCCCCAATACTTGTACATATTCCTTATGACAATAATCTACATACTCATGAAAAATCATATCCCTTCTTGCAAACACTTGATGAATAATTGGATCATACATCTTATAGGATTTACGATGAGAACAATAAGGATTTATGATTTAAACCAATGAAAAGAAATTTCACTAATTTCACATCAAGATTCCTCCTAATTTCTTTTGGAATATTAGAAAATGATTTACATCTAAATATTCTCAAATGATTTACAAATGGATTATAACAAAAAAAAAAAAGATACATAATGAATTTTGAATCTCATGAACTTAGTTGGACTCTTATTTTGTAAGTACACAATTGTACTTACAACTTCAACCCACAAATTGTTCGGGAGATTCTACTCTTCAACATACTTCTAGCACATTCAACTAATTTTTTTTTCTTTCTCTTAGCTACCCCATTTTTTTTTATGAGTATATGTAATTGTGCATTGTTTTAATATACCATTTTATTTACAATACTTTACAAATTCATTTGAATTGTACTCTCCCCTTCCATCTCATTGCATGATATTGATATGATTACATCTTTGTTTTTCAATCATGGCTCTAAATTATTTGAAATATTCAAATACATCGCTCTTATTCTAATGAAGTACACCCATGTATAATGAGTGCCATCATCAACAAATATTAAGAAACAAGATGCTCCACCAAGTGACATAGTTTGCATATGCCTACATACATCATAATGCACTAGATCAAGAAGGTATCTCTTTATTCTATTTGTTCTTACTAGAAATTCATTTCTATATTTTTTTCCTATGGCACAACCTTCACATTCAATACATTCATTCTTGAAAAAATGAAGAAATTTCACCATATTCTTTCATTGCTTGATGGTTTACAACAATGGCTTTTGTTGGACACACAATCCTTTGTGGTTGCATTACTTGTAACAATAATTTACATATGAAGCATCATAGGTGATAGGAAGAGTCATACGTTGGAGAAGACCAATGGTTGCATCTTTGTGTATTTATTGAGATTCATGCTAATGGAATAATCATCCAGTGGAGTTACAATTTCTGCCCACTCTTGTCCTTACAGTGGTATCAGAGCCATGTTAACTGCATGAATTATTCCCTAGGTGTTTTCTCTCCTTGAGCATACAAAAAATGCCTCTTTCCTGCTTGCCCATTCTTCGGAGTTACAGTCTGACTGATTTTTTGGTCTCTTCTCAGTCTATTCACATCCTGCAATCTTCTTAGCTTGCTTAGATATTAGTCCTATCGTAGAGGTTTTATCACAGACCAAAACCCCAACCCTAAAATAAATTCGGAAACTACACACTCCACATGCCTACTTGAACACACAATTTTCCTTCTCAAATTGTTCCCTCTCCAGTAATATCCTCGCTCGACCTGCTGATACCTTCATTCTCCATATTTCTTGATATCCTTTTTCTCATTGGTATATCATGTTGCTTCCACACACATGCTTCACCCTCAACTCCAGTAAAAGAAAGAACACAATACCTATCATGCTACCTACCTCTCCTCCATGCCTTAACCATATGTGATATAATGTCTGAAGAGTGTTCCCATCCTGGTCGAGGGAGATGCCAACCATCTCTCCTTTCTACGATTATGAGTGAAGTATCAATGCAAAGAACTGTAATTCATCCCTAGGGTTTGTGCCATTCAATATTGCTTCTCTCATGATGCTAATAACATACCTCTCACAATGGTTTAATAGCATATTTGATACCATATCATACCACACCACATCTACGTCCATTCATCGACAATCATTTACTATTCACTTGGATCCCTCTCATACAAGCTTCCTAGTATCTCCACTCACCTCGATCTTCACCCTAATTTTACACTGTTTTCATTCACGTTATCAAACGTTCCAAATAGAATTTCCCACTACATGTTGTGTTCAAAATCATGGGTTTGAAGAATTGTTTTTTGGTCTAGTTGTGTGGGTAGATTCAACATGGAAGGGGTCGATCATTGACAACCAACATGATTTTATTGGTATTATTTGTTAGGTATTTGATGTATGATCACCATCGATCATATGGTTCAACCTAATATATGGAATTCAATTAATATATTTGTATATTAATTGTTTCATAGATGAGTTTTAATGCTCTCATTTTGTGCTTAACGAGTTGTTGATTCAAGAAGAAGTTCCAAAAGACAATTCATTCTCTTATCTCCATTTTCGGTGTGGTTTTGATTGACAAGGAGAAATATAGAGTATGGTATAGGAAGATCAATATCACATTGATATTCAACGACCTATGGAAAGGGATTTGCGAAGCAAAATGAGTCCCTCAAAGTAGAAAAATCACTGAAGAAGATACAAAATAATAATAATAATAAGATTTATCAGAAACAAAGAGTGGAAGATGTTGGGCTCTCCTAAAAACAACCTTAGTTTAATATTAATTTATCAACCATGGATTCATCTTTTCTTTCAAGAATATTAGCAAAGTCTATGCAGATAACTGTAGAGGTTAAAATCGTGTAGTCATAGAAAATATGAGTTTATCAATAATCAAGTTCCTCACACATTCATTAAAACTCTGAAACTAAGATCTTACTCAACATAATTATAATCTAATCTATAACATGTTGTAAATTAAGGGCATTAACCAATTTTTTGAATTCATCTAACTAAGAAACAAGAATTTAATCTATGCAAATACTTAATAAACCAATCTATCAATGATTGTCTAACCTGTTGGAAAAGAACAGCCAAGTACTATAGAATTGAAAAGGAACAACAAATGCAGATTTAAGAAAAAGGAACAACAACTGTAAATTTAATAAAAGGAACAATGCGTGTGAAAATGAGAGGAACTTTCGAACAATAAACTATAGCAATGGGAAATGGAACAACAATTGATAACATTCCAATGAAACATCTATCCTCTGTAATAAAATAGCATAACTAATTTATGAAATCATCAAAACACTCACACATTTATATTAATTGTTGCAAAGAGATTTAAATCACAGAATTGAAATCAAATTGATACGATTCCAGATTAAGAAAGTAACTCCTTCCGACTGGGCCCATGGTCTTCAGAAGTATTGCTGCTAGAAACTCAGTACGCAAAGATGGTAAAAATGCTCAAGGATTCTATTAATTCCATGACCAGTAAAACATTTACAATGGATTTCTTGTACAGAGAAATTCAAAGATCTGAATGCTTGGATAAATTTCTTGGATGTTTCTCTATGGTTCATCACCCTCTATATATTACAATGATATGGGTAAATTAAGTTATCCTGAGGATCGAGAGATCCTCAGGATTGCTTTTACTATTTATAAAGATTACAAAATGGAGAATCAATCTTCCTCAAAACTGTGTTGCACCTGATTTCTTCAACCTCCAATAGTCTACGCATCTTCAAAATATTATTAGCTATATTGAGTTTAACAATATTTGTCCATTCTTGCAATAAAATCAAACAATTCAAACCAAAATTCAGAACTTATCTAATATCACTCAATAATATTTCTAGAAGCCTTTTTAATCATTTTCTTTCCTAATTATTTCTAATTAATAGAAAAGTCAATCAAGATTATATCATAAACCATGGTGATAAGGAGGATATTTGTACCTTTTCTCAACTCAGCATACCCCCCATCTTACCTTCTTGCATGTCCTCATGCAAGAAAATATTTTACATGTAAAGAAGTGATGTTGAAGGGAGGAGAGGTCTTTTCTCCAGGTCTCCTAAACCCATTCTTAATTCCGAGCTCTTCAAAAGCAACTTATTCCTCCTTCTTATGATTTTCATAATTAATCTGATAACCCTCTGGAGGATACCAAATAATAGTAGGACTATATCTGCACCCAATCTAGGCAGGCCCTTCATCCAAGATCATTCTAGCATATCTCTACAACCTGAAGGTAGTTGCATGAAATTTTTTGAAACCAAAGGGTTCCCTATTCTTGACTACATTTGGGGAGACATCCCATCTTAGTTTGGAAGAAGAAATAACTTCTTCTTTAATCCCCCTAAAATATGGTAGACCTGAACATACAACCTGTCAGTGGATATGAGCTAAATATTCTACAAACTTCTCCCTTTTCATGAATGTTTTGTGATGCATAATGACTGTAAAGGATTTAGGAGGCTCCCCTCTGATCAATAGGTCTAGCCCAGTATCCCTTTTCATGAAGGTATTGTGTGCTTTAGCTCACCTGGTTTGGTTCTTGGTAAAAGACAAGAATGTTTGAAACTGTATGTCCCTAATGGAAGGATTAGGGTTCTCCTTTCTGTTTTCTCCCAGGATGAAGTTGTGGAGGTATATCTCACACAGAAAGTATTGTACTCCTTCTTCTTATTCTCTAAAACATGAAACGAACTCAGAAAAAATGGTGAACTCAAAAGGTTTTCCTGCTCTAATATATTTTATCCTTAGCAACAAATAACGTTTTAATAACAAAAAGGTGTAATTAGTAGCAGGAGCCCTGCAATATACTATATCAGAATAAACAAAACAAATCTCTTTGATTTTCTCCAAATATTTATCTAATTGGCCTTGTACTTTCTTCACCTTTCCTTGATCTCTGTTGAGCTCAGCAAAAGTCACGTTCTCTATGGCTGACATGGCTTGAAGTTGCTTAACAAATTTTTGATACTCTACCATGGTTACCATCTCACTCCTACATCGAGTCATGGTTTGTTGGGTTTTCACCAGCTCTACCTCCAACCCATTAATAATGGCACCCTATTCAGGAGACTGAAATTCTTCCTCAGTCTGAACATCTATCTCTTGTTGCTAGGGCACCTGTCTAGGTCTCTATATCGATTGTCTCCAAAGGAGCAGGAAAATCTATAGGAAGCACTCCCTTAGTTTGGACAGTTGTTTCTTCTGCTGCTGGAATCTCTGTTTGAGTTTCTATCTCTGTTGTTTCCATATGAGCAAGCAATTTTGTTTGTATTCCAACATAATTTTTGTGGACTGTCTTCCTAGGAAGTAGGTTTCTTCCCTGTGTTCTAAGCCTTTTGGATTTCTTCCTCTCATAGGCCTTGTCAACTTGCTCCAATTGTTTTCTTAATTCTCTAATTATTTCTTTGAGGCTACCAACTTTCTATTCCAATACTTTGATTTTTTTAACCCTTTTTCTCAATATCCCGTTTTCCTTTTTCAATTTTTTGATTTTATTGTGGCCTTTGCCTGTTGTTTTTTATTTATGGGGAATGTCAAGGTCTTCCCCACCTTGATCAACTATTGATTGTTCCCCTATTTCTTCTATGTTCTCTTTCTATTCCAAAGGATTATTTACCTCAATGTGAGGTTCTGGCTATTCTGTATCTTCGGGGAATGGCATATTTATGTCAGGGAGGTCCAAGGCAGGGTTTGAAGAAGAAGTTGGTGTTTGGTGTTCTTCAGACCTGCTTGTGTCTTCGGTAACTGATGTCCCTAAATTCCCCAGTACTTGAGCCATCTCTACCTCATAACTTTTGAAGAACTATTCTGTAATGTTTTAGAGTGATGGTTGTTCTGTCTGTGCACTTTATTGAGTGTCTTGTGAGGGTTGTTTTGTCTGCATAGGTTCATGAATGTTTTCAGGTTGAATTTTCTTTTTTCCCCTTCTTATTTTCACAGTAGAGGTTTTAGGAACAACAATTGTTATTTTTCTCCTCTTCTTTGATGTTTCTGCCTGTTTGGTCTGGGTTTATGCCACCTGGATGGGGTCTGCTTCAATTTTAGGCTGGGGTAGTGGAGTTTCAATTTGGGCATTGCCTCCTTCTTGAGTTGTCTCAATTCCATGTGAGGGGGTTTCTTGGTGGATTTTGGGTTGTTCAATTTGTATAGGCCTATCGACCTTGATTAAATCTCCCCAATTTATTTGAGATTGGCTCAGGGCCCTATTTACTATTATCTTTACTAGTCCATGGTGATTAATTATAGTGATAGGATCTTTAGCCTTCTGATTTCTTGCAACAACTTCATGTAACATGTAATTTAGAAAAAATGGCAAATTTATTACTAACCTCTATTTTAGTGTTGCTAACAATTTGAGGTGGCGTCACCTCACCACATTGTACCTCCCATCACATGTGATATACCTTTGTATTACTCCTTCCATCTCTCTCCATGGCTCATTGAGAGTGGTGGGGTTGAGTCCCTTACCCTTTTTATCGATTTCTTCTCTAGGTTCTATGAAATATTCCACAACCTCCTTGAGCATTGTATACTTCCCATTCCACTGTATGCCTTCATTGGAGATGCCTGTAACCTCTACTATAATTTCCTCAATGACCAGAATTTGTATGTCTCGGATCATGGAGACTCCTCTCTACAAGTTCTGAAAAAATGCTAGCGTGATATGTGTGTCATATTCTTGCAATCTGTTGAAATATTATGTCCACCCCAGACGATGTAAAATTTCCCTTGCCTGGTCGATTACCTACAGTAATGTGGGCTCTCGACGTACACTTCGGCTGCCTATAACTTCTGTGAAGAGATGAGGACAACTATCGTTCCTGGTTGTAGCTTAATTCAACCAAATTTTGAGACAATATCACCAGAAACAACAAATATCATAGAACAACAAATGTATATAAAAATGTGAGTTTTCACATTTATTACAATCATTATGATCTATCGGTAAATGTGCAGAATATCCGCCCCCTCATAAATGGAAAGGTCGACCTAGACCGTCGACATGTGCGAGTGTAATGATGGCAGGTAGTTCAAGTGAGGGGAATTACTACGCAACCACCGTCACTGGGAGAACAATCATAAATAACCTTCAAAATCACTTAAACGGTAATCATGAAGAATAGTCGCTCTTGTGTGTGAAATTCAAATTTACATACCTATGTTCAAAAAATGTTTAAGGAAAAAGATTCCGAATAATTTAAATTTGTTCATGTGTTTAGAAATATTCCACATGTCATAACGTTGTTACTTTCCCTTGTTATTGGATATAACCAGAATGATAGCCTCTTTGTTAGGAAAAGGAAATCTAGGAACACAGAAAAAACTTGGTGGATTTAAGGTAAACTTTGATACCATAAGCAAAGCCACTATTACTAGTAGGCGTTCATAGCTTCGACATGGTTTCCTTTTAACCCATAGATGAGCTCGTATCCTTAATAAAAAGTTTGAATCGTCTTTTCCCAAAAATACCACTATCCTAGTTTGGTAGCCATATAACGATAATGACACTCACTAGATCATAACCTAAGTGAACAAGTCGGCTCGTGATGAGACCTCTTGTCATTTGACGAAAAAAATGCCAAAGGCCATTGCCCTGGTGTTGTATCCATAGTGGGAATGTCACTTATGTTATTATCCGATGATTGTGGTAGGGTGGCTCGTGATGAGACCCCCTATCCTTTGTGGGAGAATTTTATTACTTTACTTATATTTAATTTTTGTTTCCATAGTTCTCTCTTTTTTTTTAGGCTCTATTAAGGGAGGCTCATCTACTCTTTAAGAGTGAGGGATGGCATAAGAAGTGTAAGAATGTCAAGTAAAATGTGTTTTAGACTCCTTATTATGATACAAAGGAAAATTATCATTCAAGTATATGTATATATAGGGGAAA
>ML777311.1:1282332-1306362 GCA_009831015.1 Picea engelmannii | reverse complement strand
TTTTCTCTCATATCTTAAAGAATACACCTAAGCCACATAGCTTCACATGTAGCACTACATAATTCTTTGTATTCAGCTTAAGTAGAGGACCATGAAACAATTGCCTATTTCTTCTTGCTCCATGACACAATACCAGGTCCTATGGTGAATGTAAATACAACAATGGAATTTTGATGATCTATATTACTTTCCCAATCATAGTTTGAATAACATGTCAACTCAACATTCAAAGGATTAGAATATTCAATACTATAATCATGAGTTTCCTTTACTAGGTATCATAGTACTTTCTTGGCATCTTTCCAATGACTCTCATGTGGCCTACCCATGAATTGTATAAGTATACTCACTAAATATGCAATGTTTGGTCTTGTTGTGATTAAGTAGTTCAAACTTCTTAGCAATTGTCTATACAATGTGCCATCAACTTCTTTTGTACCATTGTCTATGTAAAGTTTGACATTTTGTTCCAATGGAGTAGAAACTAGTTTACATTCACACATGTTGAATTTGTAATGATTTCCTATGCATTCTTTCTTTGAGTAATCAAAGTCTTTCCACTCTCTCTCCATATTTCAATGCCTAAACAATAATGCATTTGACCAAGGTATTTCATTTCAAATTCTTGAGATAGATGAAGTTTGACTTCTTCAATCAAATATGTAGCACTACCTGTTATGATCAAATCATATACATACAAGGAAATCAATGCAATATTCCCTTGCTCATATTTCTTGATGTGCAAAATTTGGATCACTCTGGATTTTAACAAATCCACGGTGAAGGAGGAAGTTATTGATTTTGACATACCATGATCTTGGAACTTGTTTAAGACCATATAGTGCTTTCTTTAAGTAACATACACGATGTTCTTTTCCTTTCTTTAAGTAACATACACGATGTTCTTTTCCTTTATTTACAAAACCATCCAGTTGAATTAGATACACCCCTTTTTTAAATTCAATATTCAAGAAAGTCGATTTAACATCCATTCGATATATGCCCTAACTATAGTTTGTTGCAAGTGCAATTAACAACCCAATAGTATTCATTTTAGCTATAAGTCCAAAAGTTTATTCATAATCTATGCCTACCCTTTGTGAGTAACCTTTTGCAACTAACCTAGCCTTGGATTTGTTTATACTACCATTAGAATTAAACTTTGACTTGAATAGTGATATGGAACCTATAAAAATTTATCTTCTAGCAATTTAGTAAGTTTCCAAGTATATTTTTTTACAATGAAATTGTATTCTTCTTGCATTGAAGTCATCCATTCTTTTATGATTTTTAGCTTCTTCAAAATTTATAGGTTCAAAAATGTAGGACATTAATACATAGTCATTATACCTTATTGGAGTCTTGATGTTCCTTGTTGTTCTTCTTGGTCTCATATTGCTTGATGGAGTTTCTTTTTTACTTGGTGTTTTTTGGCTAGTTTGATAATCAACAATTTGGTTATTTTTATATGCTTATTTGTGCATCATCTCTTCAATTCCTTCCTTGAATATGCTCCCCAATACTTGTACATATTCCTTATGACAATAATCTACATACTCATGAAAAATCATATCCCTTCTTGCAAACACTTGATGAATAATTGGATCATACATCTTATAGGATTTACGATGAGAACAATAAGGATTTATGATTTAAACCAATGAAAAGAAATTTCACTAATTTCACATCAAGATTCCTCCTAATTTCTTTTGGAATATTAGAAAATGATTTACATCTAAATATTCTCAAATGATTTACAAATGGATTATAACAAAAAAAAAAAAGATACATAATGAATTTTGAATCTCATGAACTTAGTTGGACTCTTATTTTGTAAGTACACAATTGTACTTACAACTTCAACCCACAAATTGTTCGGGAGATTCTACTCTTCAACATACTTCTAGCACATTCAACTAATTTTTTTTTCTTTCTCTTAGCTACCCCATTTTTTTTTATGAGTATATGTAATTGTGCATTGTTTTAATATACCATTTTATTTACAATACTTTACAAATTCATTTGAATTGTACTCTCCCCTTCCATCTCATTGCATGATATTGATATGATTACATCTTTGTTTTTCAATCATGGCTCTAAATTATTTGAAATATTCAAATACATCGCTCTTATTCTAATGAAGTACACCCATGTATAATGAGTGCCATCATCAACAAATATTAAGAAACAAGATGCTCCACCAAGTGACATAGTTTGCATATGCCTACATACATCATAATGCACTAGATCAAGAAGGTATCTCTTTATTCTATTTGTTCTTACTAGAAATTCATTTCTATATTTTTTTCCTATGGCACAACCTTCACATTCAATACATTCATTCTTGAAAAAATGAAGAAATTTCACCATATTCTTTCATTGCTTGATGGTTTACAACAATGGCTTTTGTTGGACACACAATCCTTTGTGGTTGCATTACTTGTAACAATAATTTACATATGAAGCATCATAGGTGATAGGAAGAGTCATACGTTGGAGAAGACCAATGGTTGCATCTTTGTGTATTTATTGAGATTCATGCTAATGGAATAATCATCCAGTGGAGTTACAATTTCTGCCCACTCTTGTCCTTACAGTGGTATCAGAGCCATGTTAACTGCATGAATTATTCCCTAGGTGTTTTCTCTCCTTGAGCATACAAAAAATGCCTCTTTCCTGCTTGCCCATTCTTCGGAGTTACAGTCTGACTGATTTTTTGGTCTCTTCTCAGTCTATTCACATCCTGCAATCTTCTTAGCTTGCTTAGATATTAGTCCTATCGTAGAGGTTTTATCACAGACCAAAACCCCAACCCTAAAATAAATTCGGAAACTACACACTCCACATGCCTACTTGAACACACAATTTTCCTTCTCAAATTGTTCCCTCTCCAGTAATATCCTCGCTCGACCTGCTGATACCTTCATTCTCCATATTTCTTGATATCCTTTTTCTCATTGGTATATCATGTTGCTTCCACACACATGCTTCACCCTCAACTCCAGTAAAAGAAAGAACACAATACCTATCATGCTACCTACCTCTCCTCCATGCCTTAACCATATGTGATATAATGTCTGAAGAGTGTTCCCATCCTGGTCGAGGGAGATGCCAACCATCTCTCCTTTCTACGATTATGAGTGAAGTATCAATGCAAAGAACTGTAATTCATCCCTAGGGTTTGTGCCATTCAATATTGCTTCTCTCATGATGCTAATAACATACCTCTCACAATGGTTTAATAGCATATTTGATACCATATCATACCACACCACATCTACGTCCATTCATCGACAATCATTTACTATTCACTTGGATCCCTCTCATACAAGCTTCCTAGTATCTCCACTCACCTCGATCTTCACCCTAATTTTACACTGTTTTCATTCACGTTATCAAACGTTCCAAATAGAATTTCCCACTACATGTTGTGTTCAAAATCATGGGTTTGAAGAATTGTTTTTTGGTCTAGTTGTGTGGGTAGATTCAACATGGAAGGGGTCGATCATTGACAACCAACATGATTTTATTGGTATTATTTGTTAGGTATTTGATGTATGATCACCATCGATCATATGGTTCAACCTAATATATGGAATTCAATTAATATATTTGTATATTAATTGTTTCATAGATGAGTTTTAATGCTCTCATTTTGTGCTTAACGAGTTGTTGATTCAAGAAGAAGTTCCAAAAGACAATTCATTCTCTTATCTCCATTTTCGGTGTGGTTTTGATTGACAAGGAGAAATATAGAGTATGGTATAGGAAGATCAATATCACATTGATATTCAACGACCTATGGAAAGGGATTTGCGAAGCAAAATGAGTCCCTCAAAGTAGAAAAATCACTGAAGAAGATACAAAATAATAATAATAATAAGATTTATCAGAAACAAAGAGTGGAAGATGTTGGGCTCTCCTAAAAACAACCTTAGTTTAATATTAATTTATCAACCATGGATTCATCTTTTCTTTCAAGAATATTAGCAAAGTCTATGCAGATAACTGTAGAGGTTAAAATCGTGTAGTCATAGAAAATATGAGTTTATCAATAATCAAGTTCCTCACACATTCATTAAAACTCTGAAACTAAGATCTTACTCAACATAATTATAATCTAATCTATAACATGTTGTAAATTAAGGGCATTAACCAATTTTTTGAATTCATCTAACTAAGAAACAAGAATTTAATCTATGCAAATACTTAATAAACCAATCTATCAATGATTGTCTAACCTGTTGGAAAAGAACAGCCAAGTACTATAGAATTGAAAAGGAACAACAAATGCAGATTTAAGAAAAAGGAACAACAACTGTAAATTTAATAAAAGGAACAATGCGTGTGAAAATGAGAGGAACTTTCGAACAATAAACTATAGCAATGGGAAATGGAACAACAATTGATAACATTCCAATGAAACATCTATCCTCTGTAATAAAATAGCATAACTAATTTATGAAATCATCAAAACACTCACACATTTATATTAATTGTTGCAAAGAGATTTAAATCACAGAATTGAAATCAAATTGATACGATTCCAGATTAAGAAAGTAACTCCTTCCGACTGGGCCCATGGTCTTCAGAAGTATTGCTGCTAGAAACTCAGTACGCAAAGATGGTAAAAATGCTCAAGGATTCTATTAATTCCATGACCAGTAAAACATTTACAATGGATTTCTTGTACAGAGAAATTCAAAGATCTGAATGCTTGGATAAATTTCTTGGATGTTTCTCTATGGTTCATCACCCTCTATATATTACAATGATATGGGTAAATTAAGTTATCCTGAGGATCGAGAGATCCTCAGGATTGCTTTTACTATTTATAAAGATTACAAAATGGAGAATCAATCTTCCTCAAAACTGTGTTGCACCTGATTTCTTCAACCTCCAATAGTCTACGCATCTTCAAAATATTATTAGCTATATTGAGTTTAACAATATTTGTCCATTCTTGCAATAAAATCAAACAATTCAAACCAAAATTCAGAACTTATCTAATATCACTCAATAATATTTCTAGAAGCCTTTTTAATCATTTTCTTTCCTAATTATTTCTAATTAATAGAAAAGTCAATCAAGATTATATCATAAACCATGGTGATAAGGAGGATATTTGTACCTTTTCTCAACTCAGCATACCCCCCATCTTACCTTCTTGCATGTCCTCATGCAAGAAAATATTTTACATGTAAAGAAGTGATGTTGAAGGGAGGAGAGGTCTTTTCTCCAGGTCTCCTAAACCCATTCTTAATTCCGAGCTCTTCAAAAGCAACTTATTCCTCCTTCTTATGATTTTCATAATTAATCTGATAACCCTCTGGAGGATACCAAATAATAGTAGGACTATATCTGCACCCAATCTAGGCAGGCCCTTCATCCAAGATCATTCTAGCATATCTCTACAACCTGAAGGTAGTTGCATGAAATTTTTTGAAACCAAAGGGTTCCCTATTCTTGACTACATTTGGGGAGACATCCCATCTTAGTTTGGAAGAAGAAATAACTTCTTCTTTAATCCCCCTAAAATATGGTAGACCTGAACATACAACCTGTCAGTGGATATGAGCTAAATATTCTACAAACTTCTCCCTTTTCATGAATGTTTTGTGATGCATAATGACTGTAAAGGATTTAGGAGGCTCCCCTCTGATCAATAGGTCTAGCCCAGTATCCCTTTTCATGAAGGTATTGTGTGCTTTAGCTCACCTGGTTTGGTTCTTGGTAAAAGACAAGAATGTTTGAAACTGTATGTCCCTAATGGAAGGATTAGGGTTCTCCTTTCTGTTTTCTCCCAGGATGAAGTTGTGGAGGTATATCTCACACAGAAAGTATTGTACTCCTTCTTCTTATTCTCTAAAACATGAAACGAACTCAGAAAAAATGGTGAACTCAAAAGGTTTTCCTGCTCTAATATATTTTATCCTTAGCAACAAATAACGTTTTAATAACAAAAAGGTGTAATTAGTAGCAGGAGCCCTGCAATATACTATATCAGAATAAACAAAACAAATCTCTTTGATTTTCTCCAAATATTTATCTAATTGGCCTTGTACTTTCTTCACCTTTCCTTGATCTCTGTTGAGCTCAGCAAAAGTCACGTTCTCTATGGCTGACATGGCTTGAAGTTGCTTAACAAATTTTTGATACTCTACCATGGTTACCATCTCACTCCTACATCGAGTCATGGTTTGTTGGGTTTTCACCAGCTCTACCTCCAACCCATTAATAATGGCACCCTATTCAGGAGACTGAAATTCTTCCTCAGTCTGAACATCTATCTCTTGTTGCTAGGGCACCTGTCTAGGTCTCTATATCGATTGTCTCCAAAGGAGCAGGAAAATCTATAGGAAGCACTCCCTTAGTTTGGACAGTTGTTTCTTCTGCTGCTGGAATCTCTGTTTGAGTTTCTATCTCTGTTGTTTCCATATGAGCAAGCAATTTTGTTTGTATTCCAACATAATTTTTGTGGACTGTCTTCCTAGGAAGTAGGTTTCTTCCCTGTGTTCTAAGCCTTTTGGATTTCTTCCTCTCATAGGCCTTGTCAACTTGCTCCAATTGTTTTCTTAATTCTCTAATTATTTCTTTGAGGCTACCAACTTTCTATTCCAATACTTTGATTTTTTTAACCCTTTTTCTCAATATCCCGTTTTCCTTTTTCAATTTTTTGATTTTATTGTGGCCTTTGCCTGTTGTTTTTTATTTATGGGGAATGTCAAGGTCTTCCCCACCTTGATCAACTATTGATTGTTCCCCTATTTCTTCTATGTTCTCTTTCTATTCCAAAGGATTATTTACCTCAATGTGAGGTTCTGGCTATTCTGTATCTTCGGGGAATGGCATATTTATGTCAGGGAGGTCCAAGGCAGGGTTTGAAGAAGAAGTTGGTGTTTGGTGTTCTTCAGACCTGCTTGTGTCTTCGGTAACTGATGTCCCTAAATTCCCCAGTACTTGAGCCATCTCTACCTCATAACTTTTGAAGAACTATTCTGTAATGTTTTAGAGTGATGGTTGTTCTGTCTGTGCACTTTATTGAGTGTCTTGTGAGGGTTGTTTTGTCTGCATAGGTTCATGAATGTTTTCAGGTTGAATTTTCTTTTTTCCCCTTCTTATTTTCACAGTAGAGGTTTTAGGAACAACAATTGTTATTTTTCTCCTCTTCTTTGATGTTTCTGCCTGTTTGGTCTGGGTTTATGCCACCTGGATGGGGTCTGCTTCAATTTTAGGCTGGGGTAGTGGAGTTTCAATTTGGGCATTGCCTCCTTCTTGAGTTGTCTCAATTCCATGTGAGGGGGTTTCTTGGTGGATTTTGGGTTGTTCAATTTGTATAGGCCTATCGACCTTGATTAAATCTCCCCAATTTATTTGAGATTGGCTCAGGGCCCTATTTACTATTATCTTTACTAGTCCATGGTGATTAATTATAGTGATAGGATCTTTAGCCTTCTGATTTCTTGCAACAACTTCATGTAACATGTAATTTAGAAAAAATGGCAAATTTATTACTAACCTCTATTTTAGTGTTGCTAACAATTTGAGGTGGCGTCACCTCACCACATTGTACCTCCCATCACATGTGATATACCTTTGTATTACTCCTTCCATCTCTCTCCATGGCTCATTGAGAGTGGTGGGGTTGAGTCCCTTACCCTTTTTATCGATTTCTTCTCTAGGTTCTATGAAATATTCCACAACCTCCTTGAGCATTGTATACTTCCCATTCCACTGTATGCCTTCATTGGAGATGCCTGTAACCTCTACTATAATTTCCTCAATGACCAGAATTTGTATGTCTCGGATCATGGAGACTCCTCTCTACAAGTTCTGAAAAAATGCTAGCGTGATATGTGTGTCATATTCTTGCAATCTGTTGAAATATTATGTCCACCCCAGACGATGTAAAATTTCCCTTGCCTGGTCGATTACCTACAGTAATGTGGGCTCTCGACGTACACTTCGGCTGCCTATAACTTCTGTGAAGAGATGAGGACAACTATCGTTCCTGGTTGTAGCTTAATTCAACCAAATTTTGAGACAATATCACCAGAAACAACAAATATCATAGAACAACAAATGTATATAAAAATGTGAGTTTTCACATTTATTACAATCATTATGATCTATCGGTAAATGTGCAGAATATCCGCCCCCTCATAAATGGAAAGGTCGACCTAGACCGTCGACATGTGCGAGTGTAATGATGGCAGGTAGTTCAAGTGAGGGGAATTACTACGCAACCACCGTCACTGGGAGAACAATCATAAATAACCTTCAAAATCACTTAAACGGTAATCATGAAGAATAGTCGCTCTTGTGTGTGAAATTCAAATTTACATACCTATGTTCAAAAAATGTTTAAGGAAAAAGATTCCGAATAATTTAAATTTGTTCATGTGTTTAGAAATATTCCACATGTCATAACGTTGTTACTTTCCCTTGTTATTGGATATAACCAGAATGATAGCCTCTTTGTTAGGAAAAGGAAATCTAGGAACACAGAAAAAACTTGGTGGATTTAAGGTAAACTTTGATACCATAAGCAAAGCCACTATTACTAGTAGGCGTTCATAGCTTCGACATGGTTTCCTTTTAACCCATAGATGAGCTCGTATCCTTAATAAAAAGTTTGAATCGTCTTTTCCCAAAAATACCACTATCCTAGTTTGGTAGCCATATAACGATAATGACACTCACTAGATCATAACCTAAGTGAACAAGTCGGCTCGTGATGAGACCTCTTGTCATTTGACGAAAAAAATGCCAAAGGCCATTGCCCTGGTGTTGTATCCATAGTGGGAATGTCACTTATGTTATTATCCGATGATTGTGGTAGGGTGGCTCGTGATGAGACCCCCTATCCTTTGTGGGAGAATTTTATTACTTTACTTATATTTAATTTTTGTTTCCATAGTTCTCTCTTTTTTTTTAGGCTCTATTAAGGGAGGCTCATCTACTCTTTAAGAGTGAGGGATGGCATAAGAAGTGTAAGAATGTCAAGTAAAATGTGTTTTAGACTCCTTATTATGATACAAAGGAAAATTATCATTCAAGTATATGTATATATAGGGGAAATGAACAAATCATGGTGGTTAATGGATTATGAACAATATTTAAGATAATTCGGAGAAATTAATCCAAAAACAATTCGATAAGGTATGCTATATAGTCCACAAAAATGAAAAATAGTTACTATGATAATTAGAAATGATGTTGGTGAAAATTAATTAGTGAAGGTCATACCCAAAGGAGTGGCTAACGTAATAATGGCATGCTTGTTTATGAGAAAATAATTGTGACTTTTGAGAAAAAGGGACAACAATAAGGAAAAAAACCATAGAAGGAACAACGGTTGTTCCTTTCGAATGAACAACATTGTCTGAAAAAGGAAAGGCAATCACGACAAAGGGAACAACAGTTGTAGCAAAGGGAACGACAGTCGTTCCATTCAAATGAATGGAAACCACACGTAAAGGGAACAACAATCGCGCGAAGGGAATGACAGTTCTTTCGTTTCAAATGAACGACAACGTTGATGTTCAAATTTTAACCATCTAATTAAGTGATTGAAAACCTCCCGCAGACATTTGTGTTTTAGCGAATCTAGGATTTATTAGTCATCATCTAAATTCATTTAATTTTTATGGGTAGGTTTATTCAATATTAGAAGTATTGGATGGTTTGTCATGTATTCATTACAGTCGCCCGATTTTTGCTGCGGAACATGACATATTCATCTTATGTGAAAGCAGGGTTTATATTCAATGGGTTTTTCAAAGTGAGACAGGAGCAAGGAACATAAAAGAGTGCTAATTATATTCATTGCAATCATATTTTCTGGTTTTTATTATATCAAGTGACTTTCCTAGAAAGTAAAAACTAAAAACTCAATCAAATTTGTATAGAAGCTACATAGAATATGTACAATGCTGATAAAAAACATCATTTTACGAAGTTGAAGCTACTGGGTTACCTTCCCAACCAACTAAAATCTGAATAGTAGGGTCCTTACTTACTTCTTGGAAAAATTATTTCTTTGAAAGCGGTTGATGGTAGATTCGTAGCCGATGTCCATTTACCAGAAAAGGAGAACCAAGCCCATCGATGGTAACTAAAGTGGCAATTCCATTATCATGAACTTCGTTGATTTCATACAGTCCCAACCACCTTGTCTGTAATTTTCCAGGAAAATCCTGGAATCTAGAATCATAGAGAAGCGCCCAATCGCCTTTCTGGAAGGATCTCTTCTTGATGTGTTTATCGTGCCAACTAGTTCTCTGTTGTTGAATAACATATGTGTGTTGCAGGGTAGACATGCATTCTTCATCTAACTCATTGAGCTATTGCAAGCACTGTGTATGTGCCTCTGTAATATCTAGTCCAATTTCCTTTGCCATCCTCAGAGTCTTGATCTCAAATTCAATTGGAAAGATGGGTTCTTTGCCATAGACTAGATGATAAGGAGAGTAACTAGTAGTGTTACACCATGTCGTGCGATAGGACCATAAGGCATTTGGAAGCTCAACTGCCCAATTCTGACGATTTGTTGAGACTGTTTTTGTCAAGATTGCCTCCAAGACTTTATTGGTACTTTCTACTTGTTCATTTGTTTGTGGGTGGTAGGGGGAGGTAACTCTATGTTTAATATGATAATTGCGTAGGGTGGCCATGTTTTTATGGGATGTAAATTGCGACACTCCGATATTGATTACTTCCCTGGGTAATCCATAGTGTACAAATAATTCAAAGAGAAACTTAATGACTGCTTCCTCTGTTGCGTTTGATAGGGCTACTACCTCTACCCATTTGGTCATATAGTTTGTTGCAACTAATATATAGGCCTTTTGATTTGATTTTGGGTTGAAGGGGCCAACAAAATCCAGTTCCCATCTCTCAAAAGGTTCTTCCACCACTTGTGCTTGTAGGGGAATTTCATCAGCTTGGCTTGGCCGACCCGTCCTCTGACAGCTGTCGCAAGTCTGGACATATTTATTTGCATTTTTTAATATTGAGGGCCAATAATAGCCCATCTGTAAAATTTTATGCCCATTTCTGCGGTCTACAAAATGTCTGCCATAAGGCTCATCATGACCCGCCTTCAAGACCTCGTAAATTTCATCATCCCTTACATATCTTCGGATCTACAGATCAGCCCCTGTGTGGAAAAGATATCCACCAATCCAGGGGAACCGTGCATTGTGCTAGATTATCAGTTTCCTTTCCCTTGATGATAGGTGTGCTGGTAGTTTCCCAGCTACCAGATAATTCTCCACATTAGCACACCATAGTGTGTTAATAGTGACAACGAATAGGTGTTCATCTGGGAATTGGTCTTCAATTGTCAAAGAGTCATCTGTTTTGGGCACGCGAGACAAGAAATTTGCAACGAGGTTCTCTCTTCCGGGCCGATCCTTGATGGTGATGTTGAATTCCTGCAATAGTAATAACCACCAAGTAACCCGTCCATTAGTAATCAGTTTGTTAGATAAATATTTAATAGAAGAATGATCAGTATACAAAATAACTGGATAGCCTGTTATATAGTGGAGAAATTTATTACTAGCATGTATAACAACTAATTTTTTTTTTTATGTTACTGTGTAATTTAATTCAGCGGGAGTAAGATTTTTTGCTAATAAAATAAATAGCATAAGGTTTCTTGTCTTATTCCTGTCCAAGGACAATGCCTATGGTGATATCCGATGCATTTGTAGAGATGTGGAATGGTATTTTCCAGTTTGGTCCTCTCAGCACCGGTGTTGTTGAAGCCATCCTTTTAAGTTCTATGAATGCAACATCACACTTATCAGACCACTAAAATTCCACATTACCAGTTAAAGCATGTAAAGGTGCAACAATTCTTGAAAAAAATTATATGAATCTGTGATAGTATCCTACAACGCCAAGGAAACTACATACCTCAGTTTGTGTACAAGGTGTAGGCGGATTAAGGATTACCTATATTTTTGTTGGGTCTACCTTGATTCCATCGGAAAAAACATAGTTTCCTAGTACCACACCTTCGGTCATCATAATATGACATTTTTCATGACTCAAACATAGCATGGTAGCGATACATTGTTACAGTACCTTCTTCAGATTGCTTAGAGCTTGATCAAAATCAGTGCCATAAGGGGTGAAATCATCCATGTAAACTTCAAGTCCTTCATTAATCAAATAAGAAAATATGCTCAGGATGGCCCTCTGGAATGTGGCAGGAGAATTACATAATCTAAAGGGAAATACTCTATATGCAAAGGTACCCTAGGGACATGTAAATGTAGTTTTATCTTGGTCTTCTGGAGCAATCTGGATCTAATTATAACCACTAAAGCCATCTAAGAAGGAAAAAAAATTCTTCCCTGCTAAAGTATCAAGGACCTGATCAATAAAAGGTAGGGGAAAGTGGTCCTTCTGGGTAGCTTTGTTGAGTTATCTGTAGTATACATAGATCCACCACTTTCCATTCTTCTTGGGGACGATTACTAGTGGAGAGACCCACCGACTATCTGAAATAGGATATATGAAATCTACATCCAAAAGTTTTTGTAATTCTTCTTTAACAACGTCCCTGAGATGAGGATTCAATCTTCGTTGGGGCTATCGAATGGGTCAATCATATTTCTCAATATAAATATGATGCATATAGAGTTGGGTATCGATACCCTTCATGTCAGGATACTCCCAAGAAAAATCCTACTGATATTTAGAAAGGATCTGAATCAATCTTTGTTGTTGTTGCTTATTCAAGTTAGCATAATATTCAGAACCCTCCCTGATGCAATTTCAACTGATATGTTGTTATGGACAACAGTAGTGGGAATTTGTTGCTCGATCAATTCTTCCAAAGGATCTCCCTATGCTTCATTATCTAAAACAACTTTTAGCATTTGACATGTTGGGTTGCTTATAATGGTTGGGCTGTTAATGAAGCTAATGATCACTTCATCTTCTAGTTGGTTTTTGAGTCTAAGAGCTTCTTCCAATGTGAGAGGAGATCGTAGGTTTTTTTATGGATCTCTAGGTGGTGGCAACTGTTGGTGTATGGTAGGAAAACTTGGTTTAGCTGGAGGATACAGGATGAGGTTCTTTGTGCATTTCCTATAGAAATTGTCATGTTTCTTGTGCGACATCCTATGTATGCATATGTTGTTGTGAGCCATGGTCTTCCCAATATCAATGGGTGTCCATCGAGCCTACTTCTTAGGTTGATAACTAGGAAATTAGTTGGATATTTGCAAGAGTCGATTGAAATTTCTACATCTTGTAATGTGTCGATCGACTTAACCACTGATCTATCATCCAATTGTAACATACTTGAAGTAGGTTCAAAGGAGGTGATACCTAGGACGTTACAGGTCTCAATGGTCAAAATATTAATGGTTGCCCCCAAATCCACTAGTGTATTTGGAAAGAAACAACCATGTATCTAAACTGTTACCATAGGATTCCCTATGTCTGTATACTTGATCGACTCCTGCTTTCCTAGAATGAGATCAGACAAGGCTCCTACCACGTGAACAGTTGATGGATTCTTAGCTTTTCTAATAAGCTTCTTCCCACATAATTCTTTGATCGTTTTTGCATAGATAGGAATATCTTGTAGAGCCTGTAGGAGTGGGATCTTAACATATAAATTCTTTAGTTCCCCTACAATATCGAATTTAGGATATACATCTGGTTTTTATATCATTAGCCTCTCGGGGAATGGGGGAGGAGGAATTGCATCCTCATCAAGATTTTGTTGCTCAACTATGCTTCCCCCCTGCTCTACTTCTTTCGTTATGACCATAGTCGAGGATGTTATTGTTGGCTGTTATTATTTTCATTCTCCTGCTCTTGGTGAATGTTGTTTTCTTCAGGAGAAATTATGCGCCCTGACCTCAACTGGAGTTCGTTTCACCCTACAGAGTTGATTTCCCCATCCAAATTCTTAATAATTTTCACAAGATGGGTTGGTCTATTGTTAGGATTTGGGTTGGGTTGCACTGGTAATTAAGGGCGCATTTGAGGTTGAGGGTTCTGGGGTAATTAGAGTGGGGCTTGAAAAGTGGGCTAAGCTTGAGGAGCCATCCCCATGGGTTGATTGGTCATTCCCATGGGGTACTTCCAGTTTTGATTCCAATTGTGGCCTTGGGCAGTTGTGCTAGTCCACTGTGAAGGATAGGGGTTATTACTTGAATTTTGCCAGGATGGGGTAGGGTATTGTGAGTTTGGCCAGGTGGGATTGGCAGCTGATTGATTTGGCCGGGTGGGATTGGAAGTTGGTTGATTTGGCTAGGGTGTAGTAGGATATTGCTAGGACTTCCAGGTTGGGTTTGTAAATGGATGGCCCTACCACGTGTTTCTAGAATTATTCTACTGACTATACTTCTTAGAAAAGAAAGAAGAGGGATCTTGTAGTGTACCTGGGGGACGATCCTACCATTGGCGATGTTGATCCATCAGATATACTGGTTATGTTTCCTCTTCTGCTTCTTTAAAGACAACTTTTAGTCCTGGGAGTGATGGACATTGCTTTGTCGCATGGTCTTTGGCACATATGGCACAAACCTGAACCACATCCAAAGGACATTCCCTCAAACCATGTTTCTTTTTGCATCAATGGAAAAATATGGCCAAGGACTGTTCTGCTTCTGCTTGTTTCTATTTAGCCTGCAAAACATCCAATTGTGTAGTCAGAGTACTCAAAATGTCAGTTTTGAAATTTTCTAAAAGATTACCAACTTCTTCTCGGGTGACACCCCCACTAGTAATGTTTCTATTCCTGGTGAGGGGAGCCCGCATTCCTAATATGGTTCATGTACTTCCTCGTGAGCACCTGATGCAAATTGGATAATTTTATCATAAGTTTCTTGATAAATATCACCTTTCCCCATAAATTCAATGTTTCTACCCATTCATCCTTCATACCTTTTATCAGAGTGGCTTTAACTACCTCACATGGTAATGTATCGTAAGGTGATATTTGCAAATTATATTGAAACCTTTCAACATATTCTTCTAGCGTGTCATTTTATTTTGCAGTCATTTGAAAGATTTCATCTTTTAGATCCTTGGTTCTACAATAATCTTGATATTTCATCAATAAGGCTTGTTTCATTTCATACCATGAATTTATAGTTCCTCCTCCTAATCCCATAAACCAGTGCAAAGTTGCTCATTTCAAAGTGGAAGGGAACAGTTTCAGTTTCTAGGGTTCATAGGTGTAGTCATAACCTCTACACAAGACATCAAATTCGAATAAGAGCACATCAGGGTCCTTTGAGATCAATCCATGAAAGGTTGGAATATTCTGCAGTGGGATGGATTTCATTGGGGCATTGACAACCAGATCGACTATAGGATATTCCAAAGTGGAATTTTGGGGTCATGGTGGATTATGCTGCACCATTTGGTTGAAAATATGCCAATAATATTCAGGGATTTCTTGGCCCGGGTATTCTATTTGAGGTGGTTGATTATTTTTTCCCTTAGGGGATTTAATTGCACTACCTCTATTTGGGATTTCAAGTGTACCTTATCCTATAAAAATCATAGGAGATCCAGGATCAGGTGGTGGTGATGGGTTTGCTTCAACAACCCCAATGTTCTCCCCTTCTCCTTCTTCCAGATTACAAGAATTTCCCTCGTCTAAAGGGCTAAGAGGTGGAGTATCTGTATTTTGAAAAATTTGCTCAGTCCCTTCAGTCCTGCTATGAACCTCAACATGAGCTGCAGTTGGTGAATTTGTTGCTTGAGGGATTCGGGTAGAACCTTTCCAGGGTCCAACCGAGGCTTGATATTCATATTTTCAGATGATTTCGTCTATGAAAGTACTTCTTTCAGGGGGCATCAGGCCCTCGACTTTTGTAGTTTTTGGTGGAGGTTTTGGTTTTTTAGATTCTTTCTTCTTAGTCATACACACTCACACAAAATTCTAAGTACCTATATGACCTCTATGCATCAGCTGAAGGTAGGCGATGGCACAAGAATTTTACTTATTGCCTGCGTAGGTTCTTACCTTCCATTTTCAATACCTCATCCTCCAGAGATGCAACCTATGTTATCTTTGACATTCTCCCCGACAACGACGCCAAAATGTTGGGCTCTAAAGAGGTCCTAAAAACAACCTTAGTTTAACATTAATTTATCAACTGTGGATTCGTCTTTTCTTTCAAGAATATCAACAAAGTCTATGCAGATAGATGTAGAGGTTAAAATTGTGTAGTCAGAGAAAATATGAGTTTATCAATAATCAAGTTCCTCACACATTCATTAAAACTCTGAAACTAAGATCTTACTCAACAGAATTATAATCTAATCTATAACATGTTGTAAATTAAGGGAATTAACCAAATTGTTGAATTAATCTAGCTAAGAAATAGGAATTTAATATATGAAAATACTTAATAAACCAATCTATCAATTATTGTCTAACTTGTTGGAAAAGAACAACTAAGTACTGTAGAATTGAAAATGAACAACAAATGAAGATTTAAGAGAAAGGAACAACAACAACAACGCATGTGAAAATGAGAGGAACTTTCGAACAATAAACTACAACAATGGGAAATCGAACATCAATCGATAACATTCCAATGAAACATCTATCCTTTGTAATCAAATAGCATAACTAATTTATGAAATCATCAACACACTCACGCATTTATCTTAACTGTTGAAAAGAGATTTAAATCACTGAACTGAAATCAAATTGATATGATTACAGATTGAGACAGTAACTCCTTTCGATTGGGCCCACGGTATTCAGAAGTACTACTGCTAGAAAATCAGTATGCAAAGATGGTAAAAATTCTCAAGGCTTCTATTAATTCCATAACCGGTAAAACATTTACAATGGACTGCTTGTACAGAGCAATTCAAATATCTGAATGCTTGGATAAATTTCTTGGATGTTTCTCTATGGTTCATCACCCTCTATATATTACAATGATATGGGTAAATTAAGCTATCTCGAGGATCGAGATATCCTCAGGATTGATTTTACTATTTATAAAGATTACAAAATGCAGAAACAATCTTCCTCAAAACTACATTGTGCTCGATTTCTTCAACCTCCAATAGTCCACACATCTTCAAAATCTTCTTAGCTATCTTGAGTTTAACAATATTTTTCCATTCCTGCAATAAAATCAAACAATTCAAATTGAAATTCACAATTTATCTAATATCACTCAACAATATTTCTATAAGCCTTTTTAATCATTTTATTTCCTAATTATTTCTAATTAATAGAAAATTCAATCAAGATTATATCATAAACCATGGTGATAAGGAGGATATTTGTACCTTTTTCTCAACTCAACAATGGACATAGTAGAAGACCTAGTAGGAGACCAATCATTTTGACCACAGACAAAGAATGTGAACTATGGGAAGAAAAATACCATAAGGCATATGTTGTAATCTCCGCTGCAGTAAGTGAGGAGGTGAGATGTCATATTTCTTCCATTAGTGATTCCTATGATTCTTTGAAAATATTGAATGAAATGTATGACACAAATTCTAATCTTGAACTCATACAAGTAATATTGGAGCTCTTCAACCTAGAGTTCAAGAATGATGACCATATGGCTTTAGCTTCATAAATCAGAGCAATAATGAATGACATTGAAGCCACCAGATCGAATATTTATATCCCTATCATGAACTTCATTAAGGCCCTCTAACCTACATATTCTCACTACCTTGAATCGTTCCAAGAAAGTGATCAAATCAAATCCATGACATTTGAAAAGATGGTAAAGAAAGTTGACGATCATGAGAAAGCCTTTGGAAAGAAGACAACTCCTCCATATGGTGAGACTATTTACCTTTCTCAGAAAGACAAGAGTAAACCACATGATTCTTCCAGAGGAGAAAGCAACAGAAGAGGGCATGGATGTGGAAGAAAGAGTTTCAAAGGCAGGGGGTTAGACACAACCAAGGTGATAGATCTAATCTTCAGTATACACGTTGTAAAAAGAATGGGTCACATGAAGGAGATGATTGCAGGGTTCCATGGGATAAGATCAAAGAAGACATACAAAATAAGAAAGAGGAAAAAGGTAAACCATAAAAACCAGAAAATGGTAATCCACTTGAATCTTCCCATTACATTTTTTCTCACTACAACATAGTAGTAACCGAAGATTTATTTAACACTGCATATAGTCCTTGGAAATATGCATGGATTCTTGACACAGGAGAAACCTCTCACATGACATTCTGAGACCTCAATGACAATGTAGATGGAATAGTGTATGTTGTAGACAATTCCAACCTCAAACCCTCCAGAATGGGCACCATTAGACTCAAGTTGCTTGGATTCCCGGATTTTCTTTTTCACAATGTACTCTATCTTCCTGAGATGAAAAGGAGTTTGTTGTCCCTTGTGCACATTAGACGACAAGACCACTCAGTTCATATGATTGGTGGAAAAGTTGAAATACGAAAGGATTCTGATAACATGCTTGTTATGAAAAAAATGGAAGATGGAAGACTATTGAATTTGAATGAGACATATTCCCATACACACAATGTTGCATACCTCTTGGATCACAGTGAAGGTATAATGTCATCTAGTCTTTTGTGGCATTCTACATTAGTTCATATCAATTATGGAAGTCTTTGTTTATTGAGAAAGAATGGTGTTTATGGTCCGCCTATTATTCCTAGAAAGCTGAAACAATGTGATGCTTGTATTCTTGGAAAGCATAACAAACAACCATTCCATGATTCTACTTCCAGAGCATCTATAAAACTTGAACTGATTCATTCTGATCTGTGTGGCCCTATGCTTGTTCCTTTTGCAATTGGATATATATATATATATATATATAATGTATATAATGTATTTTATTGATGATTACACCAGGATGTGTTGGGTGTACTTGTCGAAAGATAAATCTCAAGCTTTTGAAACATTTAAAAATTTTCATGTATGGATTCAAAACGAAGCTTAGTATCGTATTGTATCTCTTCACACTAATAATGGAAAAAAATATACATCTAATGAATTTGAAAGTTACATTCACAAACATGGGATCACATATCAAACCGCAGTTCCATACAATCCCCTAGAAAATGGTGTATTTGAACGAATGAACATGACACTCCTAAATATGGTTCATTCCATGATGTTTTTCAAGAATGTTAAATTGATGTTTTGGGTTGATGAAATTCTATGTGAATTTTATGTCAAAAAAAGGTGTCCATATCATGCTATGTAAAACAAGACTCCTTATGAAATGTGGTATCGCCACATTCTTTTGGTGAGGCATCTCCGAGTCTTTGGTTCCACCTGCTATGTTTTATTCCTAAGGAACAAAGAAGCAAGTTTGATGTAAGGAGTCATAAGTGTATCTTCTTGGGGTACTCAAATACCACCAAGGGGTATCATCTTTACGATGAGACAAACAAGAAGTTCATCATTTCCAGATATGTGATATTTCTTCAATCCACCAAGAAAGCCGAAATTGTTGAGATGCATCTTGATCATCTAGACAGATTCACTCGTGTAAAGACATATCATGAATTTTATGATGAGATTCCACATATTGAAGGAGGGATCCCTATCTTAGGTCAATCTCTAGAATCTCCTTATGAAGCACCATCTTCCCCTCATGAAGAATTTATTTCCACTTCATCAAAACCTGAAGTTCAATTGGATTATGTGATCAAGAGGATTGAAAATCTGAGGCTTGATGAGAACTCAACACCATCTCAATCAGTTGAGCAATCTGGACCAACTTAGAAAGGTCCACCAAAATGGTTCACAAAAACACTTGAAAGCGTTCATCCTAATGAGATCAGAAAGACATGAACCTGCTTTTCCTCAAAACAAGATGGAGGTAATGAAGATAATTCAAACTTAGGTAATGTAGATGATATGGATGTTTCATATGATTGTGAGTTGAATTTATATACTAACCTTGGACAAACTTCCTTTAAATAATTTTATTCTCATGATGAATGGAAACAATCCATGCATAAGCAATATTATTCTCTCATTAAGAATGATACATGGAAGTTGTTGGACCCTCCATATGGAACCAAATTGATTGGTTTCAAGTGGGTATTCAAGAACAAGTACATATCAAATGGCTCACTTGACAAGCACAAATCAAGGCTCATGGAAAAAGGATTTTCACAGAAATAAGGTGTTGATTACGAGGATGATTTACCCCCCACAACAAAATGGGATACCATCTACACTCTATTTTCCATGGCAACACAAAATGGATGGAAAATTAATCAAATGGATGTGAAGACTGCCTTCTCGAATGGAGACTTGAAAGAGAATGTTTTCATGTCTCAACTAGAAGGATTTGTTGTGAAGGGACAAGAACATAAGGTATGCAAGATCATCAAATCCTTATATGGATTGAAACAATCACCATGAGCATGGTGTGAAAATTTAACCGAGCATCTTATGAAATTAAATTTCAAGCATTTGAATCTTGATGATGCAACTTTGTTTTTCAAGAAATTTGGAAAAATTGTTGTGTATGTTGTATTATATGTATATGATCTATTCATAATAGGGAACAATGTGAACTACATTGCATCCATAAATAAAGAGTTGAAGAAAGGCTTCGAGATGACAGATTTGGGAAATCTTCACTACTATTTTGGGAATTGAAGTGATACAAAATCCAAAGTACATATTCATATCCCAAAAGAAGTACATTGGATAATTGTGGAACAAGTTTTCCATGGATGAGCACAATCATGTTTCTACTCCAATGAAACATAATTTGAAACTCACATCAAAATAAGGGAATGAATTTGAGGATGCAACCAAGTATAGACAACTTGTGGGAAGTCTTATCTATCTTACTACCACCAGACCAGACATTTGATTTTTTGTTGGGATTCTTTCCACATTCATGCAAAACCCTTGCAAAGGACATTGGTTTGCTGCAAAAATAGTTCTAAAATACTTGAAAGGTACTCAATATTTTGGACTCAAGTACTCTAAGGTGGATGACTTCAACTTGATCGAATATTATGATTCGTAATTTGATAGGGATAAGGAAAATGGAGTATCAACTTTAGGATATATTATGAGTCTTGGATCAACAGTTGTCTCTTGGAGATCATGCAAACAATCAGTTCCAATAGATTCCACAACAGAGTCAGAGTATGTGGCAGATACAAAAGTGACAAAAGATATTGGGTGGCTTAGGAAAATACTTGAATATTTGTAGGAGAAACAAGTGAACTCTACTCCTCTTCTAGTTGAAAATACTTATGCAATCAAGTTAGCCATGAATCCTAGATTCCATGATCGAACCAAGAACATCAACACAAAGTATCACATGATTCAATATCATGTAGAGGCCAAGACTATCCACTTAAGAAATTGTTCTAAAAATGAGCAAATTGCAGACATATTCACCAAACCGCTTGGAAGAGAAAAATTTGAAAAGTTTGGAATGATGCTTGGACTCACACACACCCCTTCAGATTAAGGGGGGAGACATTGGACACGTAATCCTTTGTAGTTGAATTAATTGTAATAGTAATGTACATATGAAGCATCATAGGTGATAGGAAGAGTCATACGTTGGAGAAGACCAATTGTTGCATCTTTGTGTATTTATTGATCTTCATGCTAATGGAATAATCATCCAATGGAGTTACAATTTCTTCCCACTCCTCGCTTGACAACTTCATGCTTATAAATTCCTCCCATTTTGACTCCTTCTACAATCACTTTCTTGTTATTAAGCATGTCCTTCACAAATCAACTTTTCTTTACAAATTCAATCTTCATTCCTTTATTTGCAATCCCTAAAACAAAGATTAAGTTTTTCTTGATTCTAGGTACATACATCACATTTTCAATTTTCTTTACACATCTATTTGGTAATTGCACACATACATTACCACATCCTTTTATTTCATGAAACCTACCATCTCCTAAGAATTTTTTTGCACTATTATTTCTCTCATGAAAATCATAATACCAATCTTTGTTACACACCATATGTAGTGATAATTTTGAATAAATAAATTAAGAATCACACTTGTTTGTTTTTGTATATAAAGCTACATCTAAAATGAATAGCTTGAAATCATTTTTTGCATCTCCTTCTTTATCAATGAAATTTCCTTCTTATCTTCTATACTTGGATTCATTCAACTTCTTAACCCTGTAGTATTTTGCATAATGCCTGGGCCTACCACAATAAAAATAGTTACTTTCCTTCTAGACATAGTTTTTTTGTCTTTTTGATGATGTCCTTGGTTGTTGTGACTTTGACTATGATATGCCTCCATTATTTTCATCCATGGATTTCCCTTGAAATTTTGCTTTCCTTTGGCCATCAATTCCAAATCTATGGAATCCTATCTACTTTCAAGATTTTTCATCATCTCTTATTCTTGCATGAGAATACCTATCAAGCCATCAAAAAACGGTACCTTTTCCCTAGCTGCAAGACTAGTGATAAAACCTTAGTATTTTGACCACGTGCCATTAAAATAATAGTAACTAAATCAATTCTTGATACTTTTTCTCTTATTATATCATGAAGTTTGTCTCTCAACTCCTTTACTCTAGACAAATAAGCACTAATATTTTCATTATGTTCCATCTTAATTGAAAGAAGCTTACTTTTAAGAAACAAAATTCCATTTGAATTTTCCATTTCATAATGTTTTAGTAGGTATTTGGAAATCTCTAATGTGAGGAGTGATGTTATGTTTCATACACATTTGTAAGAGAACTTTAGCCTTATTTTCTTTTTTATCCCAATCTTCAATCATTGCTTGAGGATTATCTAGTTTGAATTCATCACCATTTATAGTCGACCAAATGTTGTAACCTTCCATTAATGTTTTCATCTTAAATTTTCAATTCACATAATTCAAATCATTTAATTTACTAGCCTCATTTAGATATGATTTTTTCAAATTCAACATGGCTTATAAACAAGCAATCTAATGAAGGACCAATAATACAACTATATGCTAAAACAATTCTTGAATTGCCTCTTCTCTAGGCAGTGATTTCAGATTTGGAGGGATTTTAGTTCATGGGGTTCACACTTGTAGACACAACTATCACTCCTCAATTCAAAACAATGACTCTTGAAATCTTGTGTTGGTAGCTTCTATCCCTCTAGCACATAGTGACTCCAACAAATAGAAACACTGACTCCTTCATGTAGGCAACACACAACCCTTTCTCAAATGGAATCTCAATCCTAAATGTGGAAAAGACATTGATGGATTACCTTTAATCCATGTAAGGTGTTGGGGAATTTTTTTTAGAGAATAAATGATTTGTCTCTCCATACAACAACAATGTAGCAATGCTTCTCACCTATGCAACATTGTCTCTCTTTAGTGTCAACACCTCACACTTTGATTCTCGACTCTTGTATGATACCTTTATCACTTATACCCTCCATATCCAATGAATTTGTTGGAGCACATTGCCTTGAGCTTTGATACCAAACCAAATAAGAAGAAGAATGCTTGAGGCATAATTTTGAACTCTCAAACCACAATCTTATATATTGCACTAGCACACAATAACTATTTTCTACATATGTGAGTGGATTTTGTTTATTGATCTTGGTAATAGATTAAGGGCTCACATTTAATATTATCTTTGTCCACATAAAACCATTATCATTATCAATACTATTCTTATCCTTCCAGCTATAGCCATGCTATAGACATCTATTTCTCAATTATCTCGAAGAGTTGAATAAAAATAAGTTGACCCAAGGTCCAAAAGGTTATTATTCACCGGTGAGAAGAGAAAGAGAAAACTAGGAAATCATATTCATAGGGATAAAAATAAACAGTCCTTGAGTATTCTACCTTTAGTATAATCCCTAATGATTCTCTTCCAAACACTAAGCATAATATTTATACCTTGTCAACTGATAACATGAAACAATTGATTGAGGAAGGTTGGAATAACCACAAGAGAGGTATTCAATGTCTTATGAGACATTATTTGGGAAAGGTAGTTGAAATGTATGGAGATATTTCCTTGGAATTTTCAAAGTTATATGAAAA
>ML777311.1:1255906-1279211 GCA_009831015.1 Picea engelmannii | reverse complement strand
TTTGAATTCTCTATGGGTTCTGTTACTATCAGCGTAACTTTTCTGCCTGTCCTGGGCAGTTTTTAGATTATGTTTAATTCTTATCATTTGATCTTCCATCTCTTTGAGCAGCTCAGGCCCAACTACTGCTCTGTCAGCTGGATTATCCCAGCTCACTGGAGTGTTGCACTTTCTTCCATAAAGCACTTCGAATGGGCTCATATTCAATGATGCATGATACCCATTATTGTAGGCGAATTCTACCAAATGCAGGTAGTCTTCCCACCTTGATGGTTTATCCATCACATACATTCTTAGCATGTCTTATATTACTCTGTTTAGTCTCTCTGTCTGTCCATCAGACTCGGGATGATATGTTGTACTAAATTTCAGATTCGTTCCGAATCCTTTGAACAGTCCTTTCTAGAAATTCGAAGTGAATTTCGGGTCTCTATCAGACACAATTGTCTTAGGAATTCCATGCAAGCGTGCAACTTCTTTTAAGAAGATATCAACAACATCTGCTGCTCTGTGGGTGGTTTTCAGTGGAATAAAATGGCCAGCTTTAGTAAGCTTGTCCACCACCACCATGATTGAATCATGCTTCTTGCTTGTCCTAGGTAGTCCGGTGATAAAATCCATTGTTACCACGTCCCATTTCCACTCAGGAATAGGTAAAGGCTGCAGCAACCTTATTGGGTGCCTATGCTCAGCCTTAACCTTTTGGCACTCCATACATCTGGCGATGTATTCAGTGATTTCTTTCTTCAAACCCGGCCAAAAGTAATGGCTTTTGACTGCTGCCACTGTCTTTTGATATCCAGGATGTCCATCATAAGTCACGTCATGCATCTCCTTTAGAATTGCCAACTTCAATTCTCGGACATTGGGTACACATACTCTATTTTTATACAGAAGTAAGCCATCAGTTCCCAAGGTGTAACTTTCCTTGGTTTGTGGTCTTTCACGTTGTTGTAGCTTTGATACTAGACCTCTGTACTGCAAATCGGCATTGGCAACTTCCAAAATTCTGTCTTTAATATCAATCTTGTACATGCTAATGGTTGTAGCATGTAATTTGTGCGCTTTTCTGCTGAGTGCATCAACCACCTTATTTTCTTTCCCTTTGATATGCTTGATATCAAAGTCATATTCGCACAGAAACTCCAGCCATCTGATTTACCTGGCATTTAAGGTCGGTTGATCAAATAAATACTTCAGACAGTTATGGCATGTTCTCAACTCGAATCTCTTGCCCATGAGGTAATGTCTCCATTTCCTCAAGGCGTGGATGATTGCTTCCAGCTCTAAATCATGAGTGGCATAATTCTTCTCATGTTCCTTCAACTTTCAGGATTCATAACAAAATACAAATCCCTCTTGGCTGAGAACTCCTCCTAGACCCTCCTTACATGCATCTGTGCACACTACGTAATCCTTGTCTGGATCTGCAATCTTCAGGATCAAAGAACTAGTTAGCAGCTGCTTCAATCGCTGGAAGCTGCTCTCACATTCTTTAGTCCACTGGAAGTTCTTCTCCTTCCTTTGCAAGGAAGTGATAGAATGAGCTATCTTTGAGAATCCGGCTATGAACCTCCTATAATAGCCTGCCAGACCCATAAAAGATCTAACTTCTGCCACATTCCTTGGTGCTAGCCATTCTCGAATGGCCTGTACCTTTTCAGGATCCACAGCGATCCCTTCTTCAGATATAATGTGTCCCAAGTAATGGATCTGCCTTTGGTAAAAAGAGCACTTGCTCAGTTTTGCATACAACTGGTGTTCTCTCAACACCTGCAACACCATTCTCAGGTGTTGCTCGTGTTCTTCCTCTGTCTTGGAATACACCAAGATATTTTCTAGGAAGACTATGACAAACTTGTCCAAATAATTTCTGAACACTCCATTCATTAAGCACATGAAAACAACAGGTTCATTTGTCAGTCCAAACGACACCACTGTGAATTCATAATGACCGTACCTTGTTCTAAAGGAGGTCTTTCTAATGTCCTCATCCTTTATTCTCACTTGGTGATATCCATATCTGAGATCTATTTTTGAAAATATTTTTGCATCCTTCAACAGATCAAAAAGATCATCAATCCTTGGCAGAGGATACTTGTTCTTGACATTGACCTTATTCAACTGCCAAAAATCAATGCATAGCCTCAACGTCCCATCTTTCGTCTTCACGAATAGGATCGGGGATCCCCACGGTGACACACTGGGGCGAATGTAACCTTTCTTCAGTAGCTCTTTGAGCTACAATTGCAACTCTTTCAGCTCTGGCGTACTCATTCTATAAGGAGCCTTCAAAACTGGAGCTGCTCCAGGCATCAAATTTATAGAAAAATCAATGTCTCTCTTCGGAGGTAGTCCAGGTACCTCCTGAAATATGTCCTTGAATTCTTTGAGTACTTCGTGGTCTTCCAGATTCGATACTACATCTCGGGATGCTTCTTCCACCTGAGCTGCAAATAATTGATAGCCTTTCCGGTAACATTTCTTCAGTTGCATGGCTAAGATTTCCCTCACAGCCACGGCTCTGGGAATTCCTTGGATTGTTACCTGATTTCCCTCTTCGTTTAGGCATGTGAACCTCTTGTTATGGAAATCTAGAAGGGCATGGTGCTAGTCCAACCAGTCCATCCCAATTAAGCAATCGTATGAGCCTAAAGGCAGAATGTTCAATTCAACCTTAGTGCTCATTCCTTTCATTTCCACTGAACGTGACTTAACCAATTCATTGACCTTCCTCTTGGTCCCTATGGCCAACTGCACTAACCAAGACTTCTCATGTTTGCTTCTCATTAGATGCAAACTTTCCACCACTCTAGGATCTACATAACTATGGCTAGCCCCTGAATCAATTAAAATAACAAGTGGTTGGTTGTTGATCGTACCTTCCACTTCAATCATGTGCGATTGAAATTATACTTGCTTGTTGTCTAGGGCTGCGTAGATCCTTGGCATTATGTTGCCCATATCCTCCATTGTTTCATCTTGTTGAACAGTATGGGCAGTTCTCGCTTTATCTTTTCTGTGGGGGTAGTCTCTGTACCTATGATTCCCTTTACAGCCCCAACACTCCATAGGTGGCAGTCTTGGCATCTGCTCACTCCCTTCAAATTTCCTAGGCTCTCTAAAAGATGACTGTCCCCAGGGACTATTTCTGAAAGAGGGAGGCATGTTTCCCTTCTGCCTCTGTTCCTTCTTAATCCTCTTTTGGTCATCCCAAGCCTTCCGAAAGGTAGGCTTTTTTCTTTGTTGTTCGTATAGACATTTAGCCTTTCTTATGGTTTCTTCCATGGTCTTAGGATCGTCATACTGAATCTTGTCACCAATGGAAGGTGGTAGTCCACTCAGATACCTCTGAATTTTAACAGTCTCTTCTTTGATGAATGGAACATACTTCAGTAGTTTCAGAAAACTTCATTCATACTCATCAATGGTCATACTGTCCAACTTGAGTTCGAAGAACTCCTTCATCTTTTTGTCATAGTATCTTTTGGTCAGGTATTTCTTCTCAAAATACCTCTTAAACTCCTTCCACGTGACCTCTTTCTCTCTGATGTGTTTCACCTGCACCAACTGATCCCACCACATGGATGCTTTGCCTTTCAGCTGGTACATTGCAATTCTTCCTTCTGCATGGGCAGAATAATTTTTTAATTGGAAATATTTCCTCATGCCAAGCAACCATGTCTCGGCATCTTCCTCCTTCTTATGTTCTCCATCAAATGTTGGAGGCTTAATTTTTTTCATCTCCCCTTTCAATTCATCCTTTCCAGATTTTCGGTGTTTTCTGGTAGGGGACGAGCTTGAACTACTGTGTGTCTCCTTGCCAGAATGCTTCAGGGAGAGACGGTAATGTCTGTTACCACTCCTCGATCTCCTTCTCCCCTCAAGGGTTCTGACACTTCTTGATCTGCTTGTGTCACTTCCCTTTTCCAATTTCTTTTCTATTCTTTCCAGGCTCTTCAACATTTTTAAATTGAATTCACCCTGTCGATCCCGGATTTTCATGAGCTTTCAGCTATCAGCGAGGCGAGCCTGGGCATCTTTCTGCAATATTTCGATGAGTTGCATCATATGTTCTTCCTTATCCATCTCTTTTCCGTGCCCATTGGAGTTCGATCCTTCCACTCCCATATTGACATCCTTTCCTTCTCGTTCGTCTCCTGTTTCGGAGGCAATCATCACCTTTTCCCATTCCATACTCGACGTTGGTTAGCTGGAATCCTGAGCTCCGTTCAACTCTGCACACGCACTGTGCAATTAAATTCGAAGTTTGTCAGGCCATTACTCCTTCGGAACAATCTGTAACATTTATAAGCCAATACGAACAAGAACAAAAGACATTTTGATTTAATTAAGTTTTCTGAGCTCTCGTTTTGTTCTGCAATTTTCGTGTTTTCGAAACTTTCATTTTCGGCACTTCGTGATTTCGGGACTTTGGGTTTCAGTCCACGAAGATCCCACAGTTAGATATTCATAACCAGAGTCACCCTTTTGCAACTCGCGATCTCGCGAGTTCATGAATCGAAGACCCTCGACTCATTTCCTCTAACCGTCGATACCCGAGATGCGACACGGGTATGGCTCCCTCCTCGCTAGCATCTACTATGCATGACCGTAGTCTAGGGCTAAGTGCTATCACCCTTCGCTATTCGCACCTTCGTGAGTTGTGGCATCCAACCCTGGTGCCTCCCTTTCATGAAACCCTGAGAAGCGATGTTGACTTTTCTCCTCTCGTTCCTGCTACTTCGTGACTTTGCGAGTTTCAATGTCGAGCTCCCATGCCCTTATCTCGTGAGTCCCCGAAATCGTGAATTAATTTATTCTTTGGGCCCACAACACAGTTGTTTCCCTTCACCACCGTGGCATGTGGTATGTTCAGGAGGTTCCACATCGCTTTTAATGACGTCATCAGGTCCCACCACTCTCGCCTATCTCCTCGACCCAATGGCACGTGGTACATCTCCATGTGTCCACGTCCATTCCTAGAAAAATCCAACGGTCAGATCTTTCTCAGATCTACGATGCATGTCCTTTCAGCGTTTTGGGCTTCCAAATGCCGATGCGCTCTAACTCCTGTTAGCCCTCCGGGATAGACTCGTGGTTCACACGACCTCCCCTTATATGACCACAGTCATACCTCTTATCGGGGTTTCATACTTTCTAATGCCGAAACACATATGTCCTCAGGATTCGCGATTCCTCGAACCCCAATTTCCTGATGGATGACTCTCCTTCCAGAACTTTCCTAACTGCCTCGATCTCGGCCACGCGTCCCCAAGAATGGACAGTCCTCACCGCTTCTCGCTATTTCACGATTTCGCGATTTCAAATGCTCCAGGTGCCTTGTCTTCAGGATTTGCGAAACATCGAACCCCGATATGCCGATGGGCTCCCAATCTTGCCCACGTGTCCCAACTGACGGATGGCTCAGATCCAATCTCTGGATTTCACAACTTGCGATTCCCCGATGACAAAGTTCTATGTCAACTCAAAACCCCGGTAGCCGATATATCGATGGGTCGCTCGATCTCCGCCACGTGTCCCAACTGTTGGACGGCTCGGATAAAATCTCAGGACTTCGCCTGGTGCAAGGTCAAAACACTCACCTATGTGAGTCCGGGTGTCCGGATCTCCGAATTGGACGATCGCGCGACACACATCCTTCCTTATACGGACGGCTCAGATTTCCTCTCGCTATTTCAGAACTTGAAATGTCCCGACCTTCTTGACCTCGAGAACTCCGATATCCCGAACGCCGATATCCCGATAAGACAACTCCTTTCGGGACTTTCACCCTTCTGTTCACGAAGCTTTAAAACTCCGTGCAACTCTCTACCGATCCGACGGTTGTCGGGTAATTTTCTCAAGATCTGATGTCTCACAAGGGTTCGCCTTCCCTCCCAAACAGATCCTAGAGCTTCCACACCACCGGTGTGGAGTCCTCTCTCCCTGTGGACTCATACCACAATGGTCGCGATTTCATAACGCTGCTATACCTCCTGACCTTTTAAAAATGCATCAAGTAACTCCTTGACATGTTGGAGTAAACTAGCGTCCAAAATTGGCCTTCCAGACCCAATTTCCCCTCGCATTCTCGGTCCAAAGACCACTCCACTGGCCCATCTAGGCTCAGTGTCGAAACCTTGGCTCTGATACCAAACTGTAGCACACCTTTTCTGCTACTAAGGTTTAATCGCTCTTAAAAGAAGACTATAACACCACTTTGTACATAACTCATACAGATGTTATTTAACCCACATGCATTTAAACAATAAACACATTCAACACAGAGTATTCATATGAATTACTGCCATAATCAACAAGCAATTAGATTTTCATATTAATTCATATACACAGTGGAAATCATGATATCATAAGTAGTAGAGTCATGCAAAACATGATTAAAACATAATCAGATACTTATCTTTTAACAGTGGTAGAATCCACCAACCAAGTGTAGGCCTTCCATGAACCTCCCAGCCTTAGACCGCACTTCTCATCAGCTCAGCAATGGGTCACCCCCGAGTTGGGACTAAGCTCCACCCCAAGGCAAGGAAATCTAGGCTAGGCTGAGGTTATAGGGAAAACAACACACAACCACAAGGAAGGGATTCTCTCCAAGGAACCTCCCATGCTCACTGCCCACAGAACCTCATTCCCCACATTCCTGTTCCACCCCAGGAGTATACACCTTCTCTGTCACCTGGACAGTCCTTCGGTTGCTAATATCCCTTGCCTTGGGTTACAGGAACAGGTCGGACCGAACGTATCTGAGCTCTGTGGCAGCTACAGGGTTCCTTCCAGGAGTCCTCTCCTTCCTTCATGCACTCTCGCACCTGGAAAGAATCGCTCACAGGCCAACAACCTGTTCTCCCAACCTCAATCACCTCTCTCACCTGGAGAGAGCGTTGCACCACTGGCCAACAAGACCCCACGCATTCCAGCACTGCGTGGTTACAACAACTCACGGGAAAACAGACACAGGCTTCCCAACGGGTTCAACAATGGCTGGTCACTTCTATTTCCCAATCCGCCAGCATAGAATAGACTCACGCTCTGGTTTTCAGGGATGCGTGACAAAAAATCCACGCAGGGTTAACACAAGTTCGAACTGTTCAGACAAAGGTGGTACCGGCTATCTCAGAAGTCAACCCAGGCTTTTTGGATTTCAGGGATGCACCAGGGTATTCTTTTGCAGAGGTCCCATCGTTTACCTTCAGACCGTCAGGTATAATGGAGGAGAGGCCCTCTCACGGCTCCTCCTGGCCATTTTATTTGCATGCACCAGGGCTAACACTTGTCACCCTTGGAACTGCATGCATTCCATCAGCATGCATCCCCTTTGCACGCTTACCCTTTCCAAAACTTAGGATGAAATGAAACATAAAATGAACATGTTCTTTTGGAATAATATTAAAATATTATTCCCAGGCTTAAGCCCCCTAGGCTTAGCCCCCAGGCTCAACACTTAGCCCCTTTCCCATCTTCCAGCCCCTAATTCCTTGCCCACTTTGTGGATTCTCAGTCCCCCTTCACTCATTCATCGTGGTCGGTCTGCACCTGGCAGTATTTATATTTTATTAAATGTTCTGCATACATACAAGTACAACAGCAGGCTCCTAGCCTTCAACACTTAGTCTCCTTGGCCTAACAAACACATAAGTCTCCATCTTATAAGAACTTGGCTCACCAGCCTATAAAACATAATGACAA
Organism: Picea engelmannii; assembly: GCA_009831015.1. Classification (NCBI taxonomy): domain Eukaryota; kingdom Viridiplantae; phylum Streptophyta; class Pinopsida; order Pinales; family Pinaceae; genus Picea; species Picea engelmannii. The sequence goes on along the minus strand of ML777311.1, from coordinate 1,271,498 downwards.
TTCCTTTCAGAACTTGGTTTACAATGGGGCTCGTCCTTGGGGACACTACACCAAAAGACCAAAACACATGGAATAACCACTACTCGACACGTGGACCTCCACATGTACTTGACATGACATACACGTCGTCACGGATGTACTTGGATTATATGTTCAAGTGATGACACTTTTCCTACCCGTGGCATGCTAACCACCAGGATAGCTCCTTCGTCACTCTAACTTCACCTCTATTTGTTAAAAATTTCCAAGGAAACGGTAAGTCCTAGGACACATCAATGACTAGGATTCGTCACAGATACCCTTCGATCGATGGACCAGATTTAACCTGGAGTACTCCCATTGCATTCAATCCATTCCCGGTATCCGCGATCACTCTGAACAACCTCCTTTGAAGGACGGTTGGGATTTCTATATTACATGGATTGGATAATTCATATTTGACGAGACTTGTCCCAAGGTATGATCCAACATGCACTCCCCTTGGTGCTTCCTTCAATCACATGCTGACACATGTTGGCAGTCCCTGTCATCTTGACATGTAACGCTGGCATCACCTCATCTCTTAGTCTCATTTAAATGAGAACCACAATGATAGAGAGTGGAGTTTTATCATGGGTTATTCCCCCATGGACAACCCTGATTGTCCCTCTGAATTCCCCTTTCGAAACACCTCCACTTTGGCATCCAGGGCTATTATGACTATGGGACTCCGAAAACACTCCCCTTGCGATCTACGATTGAGATCTAATCGCTATGCCAGATCCAATGATCGTGATGGAACTGGGACATATATGTCCTAGGACTCCAACCACATCCAACACGATGGATCTAACGATCCAAAATATACCAAAGACACCCTCTGATAGATCAATGGTCCTCATTGATTTAAAGTACACCCTCAGCGGGATGTATACCCTTCTCTGATGGAGGGTCAGGATCTCTCCACTCTACCAAATCGATGGTCGAGATTAATTATCACCCTTGATCTAATAAAGGGCCCATATCTAACCATTGTGCCAAATCAATGACTATGATTTATCAAGGCAAGCTAGGGTTTTCTCTAGCTTAATATCCCAACTCAGAACTTAGCCAAAAAAAATTTAGGGCTTCCCCCTCTTCCTCCTTTAGGATTTTTCGAGTTTTCAAGAACCCTCACCTAGGTCCAAGGCACACCCATTTCCTTTTGAGGATGCCTTAGTTTCATCATACCTCGAAGGTACTCACACACTGTAGGGATCTCAATACTGCACTACACAGGTGCATACACTTACACACACACACACACACACACACACACACACACACACACACACACACATATGGACACAATAGTGCATAGCCTTCCCACATTTACCATTCACACAATATTTTCATAAACTTATACTTGCATTTATTTCAATAGAGATAAAGACTGTATGTAAAAAAAAGCACAAGACTTCTCATGGATATATATATTCTATGAAAACACATGACCATCTCCAAAAATACACAATCAGGCTCACAAGTCAGATATTCATACCCAAAATTATCATACTGACCATCCAACCATACATGCATTAAAATCAATACATAGAAACATGACAAGCTACTTATCTACAAATTGAGATATGTTGGCCACTACTGAAGGGTGAATCACTCTCCACCCAACCATAGGCAAGTTTGCACTATGCACTGCTACAACCATCCACCACCGAGCCAGGATATGATGCCACGAGAGGATTTCTACAATATTTTCAAGGAAATTCTTCTATTATGCCCTTCCTTGTTGCATGAACCAAAGACTTCTCTCCCTCTATCTCCAATGCTCAGGGCTTTTTCCAACCGTGTGCGTCTTCCCCCTTCTATCTGTCCTCCTCTTTTCATGTAGTCTTCCCATTGACCTCGTGGGTCATGTCAGAAGCTTCCTAATGGTACTATTCCCATCCTTCCTTAATTCTTGATGAGACTACCTAGCTACTAGCTTGACTGGTAATCAAGTTTCTAGGAAAAGGACAGTTCAGAGTCTACATTGTTTTTAATTTGATAGGGTACTACATGGAAAGGTCATTTCAACCAGTAATTACATCCCTCTTGCACCATTCCTCTCATGACATCGTAACCCGTGAAGGCTATCCCTTCAATAGTAGTTCAACAATATTTCTCTATTGCATTAAAAATCAAATATGCATATTACAAAATAAATCAAGATCCATTGTCTTCCCATGATCACCTACCAGATCTGTTTATAGTTTGGTCATGATAATACTTATATTTAAAGACTGGGGGAAACAAGGGTGTTACAGGGCTCCAATTGGTAATGGATATTTTTGTATTAACCTCGTCGGTTGATACCAGACTTCTTTGTCTTAACCTCGCTAGTGTTCATCCACATAATTTGTCTTAACTTTGCTAGTTGAGGTCAGAGCTCAAAGGTGTTACTCTCTTCGTTTTCGGTTTGCATTTCACTATTTTCCTTTTTTTTATTCAAAGTGTGTTATTGTGAGTTTTTATTGGGTGTGTTCCCTTTGAATGGGGTGACGTGGAGAGGGAAAAATTAGGGCGAGGGTTTTGGGAAGCATTTGAAAACTTTTAAATTCTAGCTTGATTCCACACATTTAAAATTTAAATAATTTAACTTTCAAATAAATTAAAATTATTCAAATTTAAAATGTTAAATAATTTGTGCTAATAAACAAATATTATACCAAAGTGATTTTTCATAGAAGGAAGAACCCAAGAATGTAAACCTTATGCTAACACTATTGGAGGAGATTTAAACTGCTTGTAACTTTCTCATACAACCTCTGATTGGGGTACTATTTTTTTCACTGTGAAAATCATGGGAAGGCACTTCTGATGAGTCAATTGACCATGTGATTCAATCATTTCATTGGTGCAACAACTAATGAGGTTGTTTTGGGAAAGAATTTCCTGGAGATGGTTTTGGCACTTTCGGGCCTCCGATTTCGATTCCTTGAGTTGGGTTGGAATCGTAATGGATAAAATCATACGATTGGCCTCTTTCGGGGATGAAAAATTTACTTTGACAAACACCAAAAAATTATGCTCAAAGGCATTTTTAAATGAAATTTTGGGTCCCATTTTCGTTGTTTCTTTTCCCAACTTTAGTTTCATCGGTTAATGCGTCAACTGTGTTGTATAGGCTCTTAGTTCATCTATTTAGGTTGAGTTAATATGTTAGTAGCATACAATTATATCTCCACAGAATAAATCAATTGACATTTGGAGCACTTAACACGATTTTGGAGTCGGGATGACCAATGTTCTTCTAAGATGCATTTCAGAACCAGAGCAAGACCAAATATGTTTTGGTTATTCAATCTGAGGCTAGAAGATACTTTCATGATCATGGTTTAGTCATAAAATGAAGAAGCACAAAGTAAACAAGTTGGTATGGTATGCATAATGAAATTTGTTGGGAACATAAACAAACTTGATTACAATTGTGACATGAAGCAAATCATTTGTAGTATGTAATCGATCATCAATTATCAATTGGGCATATAAATATTAATCATTAGAAATTATAGGAGATCGATTAGCAGGCGCAACAAGAAGGATTCAATATGGAGGAGGATAAGATGGGCCTCGAGATGAAGAAGCGGCTTTCCGACAGGGTCAGTGTTAGCGAGAGAATGAAGATCATCATCGATGTGCTCATTGTGGATGAGAGGTCGACATCCTTTTGTTGGCACATCAATGATAGAAGATGGAAACTTGTCAACACATAATGCATCGGCGAGGGAGAGATGAACCTCACCAATACGTAGTGTATCATGGAGAAAGGGAGGAGCGTTGTCAATATGTGATGTATCAACGAAGGTGAAAAGAATTCAGTCGTTGAAAGGCACATGTATGGCAAAGGTAATTGTGTGAACGATTACAACGCATAGGCGCCGATCATGTGAACTTTTCAAGTAATAAAGATGTGTCTCAGTGAGGTTTATTGGAATCACGTTGACGTATAGGCCAAGTTTGGAGGAAGGTGGTTGATGTATCGACAAAGGAATCACTAGTGTGCCAATATTGGTGGTGTGGGTGGAAGAAAGGGTGCAAATCGATGGGTTGAAGTGATCTGAAGAGAAACTGGAAATGGTAAAGTAGGAAGAGCGGGAGGAAAAACTTGGGCTTATCCATTTGCATGAGACAGAGAGAGAGAAAGGGTTCCATTAGGAATATTTTTAGGGGGGGGGGGGAGATTTTCTTCTTGTAGAGAGGCGGTAAGAGAAGAAAATTGGGAGGTTTTTGTGCCCGTGCAACAATATCATAACCTATACTACCTGCTGTAATGTTGAGAATTAGCCCCTGATCATTTCTTAAGATAACACAAAAACTATTAGGGTCTGGGTTTCCTTTAGAGGATCCATTGAAATTAATATTGAAAAATCCCAAAGTAGGTCTCTGTCATCTAGAGGAGTTGTTGGTAGAGGTTGAGTGAGAGGTTTGTATATCCAGAGCTGAGGCGAGATAAAGGTTCCATTTTTGGAGTATGGTATTCTCCTTCCTATCACACTTAAGATCATCTTCCATCTATTTGGAGATACAGATCATTTCTAGGATGCAATCTTGAATTTTGGGTCAAATTTGTTCCCAATGTAACTATGTTGAATGAAACATTATTTTGTTGCAATCTTTCCAAAGTTGCCAGAGAATGAAAATAGGCAAGAGCTATAATGCAATTCAGAATTGGGTTCTTAAATTCCATTAATCTTCATTCTACTATAGTGTTGACGATGTTGTCCCTTTTTCTATAGAAGTGCGCATTGTTTGGGTTGCTTGATCCTAGATAGAAGAGCTATATGAAAAATAATTAAGCAAGTGTTCCATAGTTTCTTTGAACTACTGACATAGGGGGCAAACCGAGGGCCCTATGAATCCCTGATTCATGAGATTATCCCAAGTAAGAATGCTTTTATGGGAAAAAATCCATATAAAAGAGTTGACTTTGGGCCATAGGTTAACCTTCTAGATGTTTCCCTAGATGTTTTATTTGGGAATTAGATGAAATTAAGTTTTCATACCATAAGCTTATTTAATCATAAAAGTCCCTGTGTAGGAGTGGCCCCATCAAAGGGTGTCTAGACCATTTTTAATTCTAATTTTTCTTCATGCTACTTCATCCTACCAAGATTTCAGATTTATTTCCTCTAAAATGTTGAGATTTTCATGGGTGGTTTTCCAAATTCTCGACGATGAGGCAGAGAGACAATGCTTCCAATAATTGGTAGTTGTGTTATATTAATATTGATTAATGTTTTCCTAAATCTATGCCAACTGATCACATTGGTTCAAAGGTGGAAATTGTTGCCATAAGTATGAACAAAATAAGGCCTCTCGACCTTATCTTTTTTCCCAAAAGGTGTGATGCTTGATAATTGAGTTATTCTTCCAAGAAGTATTCCATATTAGGGAGCCTTCTATGCATTCATTCTAGTGGATCAATTGATCTTCTTCTAATGTTGGCATATACTTGTGCATCCATAGATTGGCCCATAAGTCATCGGGGATTTTAAGCCATCTCCACCAAACCTTAGCCCATAGAATCTAATTGAGAAGCTGGAGATCCCTTAAGCCTAGACCACTAGCCAATTTAGGCTTGAAAAGCGTGTCCCAACTCACAAGATCCCACTTTAGTCCTTCTTTGGATCCCTACCACAGGAACCTTCTTTGGAAGTTTTTGATGATTTTAAGGACATATTTAGGGGAAACCATGGCTAAGAAGACATAGATGGGGATAACTTCCAACACCAATTTCAAAATAATAAGATGACCAACTGTATTCAAGTTGTGAAAGGTCTAGGAGTTTAGTCTTTTTTCAATGGCAACAAGAAGATATTCCCATGAACCTTTTTTTAGAGCATTATTAATAAGCGGGATGCCAAGATATTTGGACATAATGGAGCTCATACTAAAGTCAATAATAAGAGTAATGTGGGATTGAATGGATCAAGGGGTATTGAAAAACAAGATCTGGGATTTTTCTGTGTTGATAGAGGTGCCAAAGGCGTTACTGAAGTCATTGAGGATTGCAAGTATTCACTGAGCTTCTCAGAAAATGGGAACTCCCATCATCATATTATCATCAACAAAATGATTGTGTGAGATGGGGAGGTTTAAACCATGCAAAGTGAGTCCTTTGAGTGAGCCTTCAATAGTGGCTACTTTAATATATCCTCTAAGCCCCTCCACCATGATGACAAAGAGAAAAGGGGATAAGGGATCTCCTTGGAGGATTCCATGAGAGGGATAAAAGGGTTTAGATGGGACACCATTTAATAGAATGGAAAAGAAGGTTGAATACATCATCTTCGTGATCCAATTTACCCATTCTTCACTAAAACCAAAATCACAAAGGAGGGAGCGCATGTATTTCCAACTAAGTTTATCAAAAGCTTTTGAGAGGTCTATCTTAATGAGCATACCCAGGGTGCCAGAATATTTCAGAGAATGGATGAACTCATGGGATAGAATGAAACTATCCATAATTTGTTACCCTTCCACATATCTAGTATGTTCATGTGATATGATAAAAGGAACAAGGGGTTTAATCCTAAGAGAAATTACCTTGGTGATTATCTTGTAAATGAAATTGCAGAGTGCAATTGGGTGAAACTAGTTGGGATGTGTGACCTTCTCCTATTTTGGATGAGGGTGAGAAAAGTGGCATTCAATGCAGGGATAACCTCTCCAGAGTAGTGAGTGTCTTCAATAAATTTCCATACCGCCTCTCTTACCAAAGTCCAACAAATGTGAAAAACAATTGTGGTAAACCCATCTAGACCCGAAGATTTTCCAATAGGCATCTCCTTGATAGCTTGATCTACTTCCTCCAAAGACACAGATCGAAGGAGAGCATAATTTTGATCTTATGAAAATAAAGAGGGGATGCGCATAGTGATTTTTTTGATGGCCTTAGAGCGATCTAGGTAAGGCTCTGAGAGAATATCCTCACAGTAGTTAGTTATCTCCTTCTCTATGTCTGCATGCTCCAGGAGGGATTGACCCTGAGTATTTTCGAGTTTTTTTATGCTATTGATATGACTCCTTTGGATCATAGAGTGGTGAAAAAAATTGGTATCCACCCCCTCTTTTAAGCCATTGGATTCTTGATTTATGTTGCTAGAATATTTATTCTTGGGAATACCTTTCCTCCAATTGTTGTTTGAATCTCACCTCCTCTTATTGAAGTTATTCTGTAGATCCCTGCATTAGGATTGTTTGTTGAATATTCTTCATTTTCTACTCCAATTCTATTTGTGATTGAAATATGTTTCCAAAATTATTCTTATTCCACTCCTTGAGATTTAGCTTGAATCTTTTCAACTTTTATTGGAATTTATGCATCAAGGTTCCATAGGGAATGGCTTCTTTTTCCCACCACTTTTGAAAATTCTATTGGAAATCAAGATGGGACGACCATAATTTTTCAAATATGAATGGATTTTGCATGGGAGTGCTTTTGATATCCATCCAAAGTTGAATGGGCCAATGGTCTGAGCCAACCACATTGAGGATACTAGATTCCATGGCATGACCTTCCAACATCAAGTTTTCTAAGGCCATAAATATATCTAAGAGAAAAGAAACATGTTGAGTGACAGAGTGCATATTGGACCAAGTGAAGTCTCCATTTATGTTCTCCATATCTACTAAGAATAATGCCTCTATGATATTTTTTAATCCTTTGCTATCATTTTCTAGTCTACGGTTGCCCCCTCTTTTCTCATCCAAAGAGAGAATAATGTTGAAGTCCCCTCTGAGTATCCATATGTAATTTTGTATGATTTCTATTTAAATCTCCATATTCTTCAGAAAATAAGCTTTCTCTATGAAGGTAGGAGGAACATATACATTTATAATATATCATTATTTTTCTAAGCCAATAGCTCTACACCGGGATGAAATGGTCCATTTAGAGGTAAATAAGTTATTGAGAATGATAGATGTTGGATTCCATAGTATAGAAAGAACACCTATTGAACCTATGGTATTGGTATTAACAAATTTATCTTTCTTCCAACACCTAGTGAATATGGAATCATCTTTTGAGCCAACGCATTTGGTTTCTTGCAAAAATAAAATATCCAAATTCTCCTCCATTATACGATTTCTAAGAAGTATTTGTTTAATATTTTCGTTGAGGCCTCATATGTTTCAATAGACTATCTTCATGAGGAATATTGTGGGAATGGGAAATAATATCTTTGTAAGCAGCTGGATCTACCCTTGATTCACCATATAGCTTCCAACTTCATGGATTAACTGTTGAGTAGATTTTATACCACGCCACTTCTCTTCCTTCAAAAATTTGTGGGGTTTGTTGGGTATGTGTTATATTCTTTGAAAAATTTATCTCATGTATTGTACATTGATATGTGAGAAAAGGGGGTCTGGGAGATGCTTATCACTCCATAAAACTTTTTCGGTCATTTTTTGGTGGTTTTTTGGCACATGGTTTTTGCTAGTGGTTTTCTAATTCCGGTTAAGGAATTAAGGTTGTTGACTAATATGAGTCAGTGGATTAGGGGTTTGGATGTCGTGGGATCCTATATGTATATTGTATTTTAAACATTAATGAATGTGATGAGTAGAATATTAGAGGTGTGACTCTAAACATGGTGTTGGTTTTCCCGTTTTGGGTTTCAAGGGTAAAATCTTTGTGTAATGTGTGTGTGCCATTGTATATATTTTTTTTTATTGAGAATTTGTTTGCATTAAATAATTGTACAAGGTAAAAATATACATTTGGTATCAGAGCAATTATTGGCTTCAAGGGGATTCCTTTGTGGGCATGGGTTTGGCTCGGGTTTGTGATAATCTTTGCTACAGTGGGAGATCTGTGGTATTGATTCTTCAAGTGAAAAGAAATGGTGATAAGTTCGAAAATAGAGATCAAGAAATTTAATGGGAATTTTTTTTGTTGTGGAAGTTCAACATGGAAGATATGTTGGTGGACAAAGATCATTGGATCACAGTGGATCTAGGTACTGTACCTACAAGAACATCAACAAAAGACTAGAAAAATTTGGATCAGAAGATGAAGAGCACAACCCGATTGTGTCTCTTAGATTTAGTATTGATGAATGTGTGAGGGGAAGCTACAACCAAGGCATTATGGGATAAGTCAGGGACTTTGTATCATTTTAAGTCCCTGGAAAACAAACTATTCCTGTAGAAGAAGCTATATAACCTGAGAATGAAAGATGGAGAGTCAGTGACAGATCATTTGAATGCTTTCAATACCATGGTAAGTCAATTATTATCTGTTGATATTAAAATTTCAAATAAAGAGAAGTGTATCATTTTATTTTTCTCTTTACCAGACTCGTGGGATAGTCTAGTTGTGGCCATAGGTAGTAATAAAACTACTTTAAGTTTTGATGATGTGGTCTCATCCTTATTGTTGTANACTACATGGTAATGGTATGGTTGAAGGTATGTCTAAATGTTGTATGGATTTTGATTTATGTGAACATTGTGTATATGGGAAGCATAATCGGGTAAGATTCCCCTTTGGTGCAACGAGGGTAGAGGGAGTTTTAAAGTTGGTGCACAATGATGTGTTTGGACTTGTGTCGGTTCCATCACTGGGAAAATATGTGTACTATGTCTCATTTATAGATGAAGTCTTTGACAAGTTTAAACAGTTGAAGACTCTTGTGGAAAATCAAATAGAGAAAAGAAGTAAGGTGTTGAGAACGAACAATGGTTGGAGATTTATATGGAAATGAATTCGAAGAATTCTATAAGAAGTGTGGTATGGCAAGGAAGAAGAATAATCCATATACACCTCAATATAATGGAGTTGCAGAAAGGATGAACAAGATGTTGATGGAAAAAGCAAGGTGCATGCTCGGTGGTGTCGGTTTAGGATAGGAATTTTGGGCAGAGACAGTGGGTACTGCATGTTACTTGGTCAATATATCACCCTCATCAACACTGAATGAAAATACTCCACATGAGGTATGGAATAGTAAGAAACCCTCTCTCACACATCTTGGGGTACTTCGTTGTGAGGCCTATGTTCACATTCCAATGAAAAACATGAGTAAGCTAGATAAAAAGGTTGAAAAGTGTATCTTTATTGGGTATACAGATGGTTTGAAAGGTTATAAGCTTTGGAACTTAGAAACTAAGAAGGAAGTGTATAGCCAAGATGTGGTATTTAGAGAAATCAAATATGTTGTCAAACATGAAGTCCTACCAAGGAAGGAAGAACCAGAGAAAATAGAGTTTGAGTTGAAAGAGATCAAGAAAACAAGAAACTCTGGTTAAATAAGAGGAAATATGTCAAGACAATATTGCAGAGGTTTAATATGCAGGAATGTAAACCAGTCAAGGTTCCTATTCCTATAGGTGTAAAGTTATGTGTGGATCAGTGTCCCAAGACATAGGAAGAGGAAGAGGACATGTCATGGGTTCAATATGCGAGTGTGGTTGGCAGTTTGATGTACACAATGGTCTGTACTAGACCAAAAATTGCACATGCAGTGGGAGTTTTGAGCAAGTATATGTCAAAACTAGGGAAGGTGCATTAGACAACAGTAAAGAGGGTTTTCAGGTATTTGCATGGCACTAATAGTTATGGATTGTTCTACCAAGGAAGAATAGGATTGGACAGAGTGTTGGACAGAGTGTTGGACATACATGGATTTGTGGATGCAGATTGGGTTGGAGATATGGATCACATAAGATATAAAAATGGGTATGTGTTTAACCTCTATAGAGGAGAAATCAGTTGGATGAGAAAAATATAGTCTGTAGTGGCACTCTCAACTAGATAAGTTGAATACATGGAAGCCACTCATGCAAACAAGGAAGTAGTATGGTTACATAGATTGTGTTCAAGTATTGGGTTGGTACAACAAGTTGTAAGGATATATTGTGACAGTCAAAGTGCAATATTCCTAGCGAAGAACTTGACTTATCATTAAAAGAAAAATCATATTGATGTTTTGTATTACTTTGTAAGAGACATGGTTGAATACAAGAAGGTGTTGCTGATGAAGGTGGACACTTTGGAGAATGTTGCAGATTCATTAAAAAAATATGTGAGCACTGAGAAGCTCTCTTGGTGTAGAGGATCTATGGGCATTGCTTCCCTATATTGTTGACTATGTAATCCTACAACCCCCTGTATGCAAAGAAAACAACAAGTGGGAGAATGTTGGGTATGTGTTGTATTGTTTGCAAAATTGATCTCATGTATTGTACACTGATATGGGAGAAAAGGGGGTATGGGGGGTGATTATCACCCCCCAACTGAGAGGGTTAGGGGAGGGAGCCCCTAAGAAAAAAAAATTGGTTCATTTTTGGTGGTTTTTTGCGTCTGTTTTTTGCAGTTTTTAGGCACATGGTTTTTGTTGATGGTTTTCTAGTTTTGGTTAAGGAATTAGGGTTGTTGACTAATCTGGGCCAATGGATTAGGGGTTTGGATGTCACGATATCCTATTATGTATATTCTATTGTAAACAATGAATATTATGAATATAATATTAGAGGTGCGACTCTAAACAGGTTGTTGGTTTTTCTGGTTTAGGTTTCCAGGGTGAAATATCTATGTAATGTGTGTATGTTCCACTGTATATTTTCTATTTTTAATGAGAATATTTGTGTATTAAATAATAGTACAAGGTTAAAATCTATAGAGTTCTTTGAGTGGATCATGATGAATACACATTCTCACTCCAGATCTCGAGGTAGCCCCTGTCGTCAAGTTCAAGTAGACTTTGTGAACTTTTCTGAGTTGATCCAGAGCAATGGATGATAGTTCCTCCTTGCGATATGCTTCCTCTAAACTAACTATATCTATCTCTTCCATTTTTTTCTCATCTAGTTCTACCTACATATCTCCTCCCTCTGCTATGATTTGGTCATCTACCAAAGGAATTCCAACAAGACTGGGAATAATTTGTTCTATTACTGGTTCAATGATGACTTTAGATTTTCCTTTCATAGGTCCATTATCAACATGCATAATGATTCCTTCTGGGTCTTGTGCTCCAGGGATATTATTTAAGGTCTGAAAGGAGTTATAAGTAGATGGAACCTTGGAGGAGGTGACAACTGGTTTCTTTTGATTTTTCATTCGTTTGCATTGAACCTGGGTAAAACCATATTTAATTTTATCAGAGGGAGAAACTTCAAATTCGGGGGGGGAGTGAGTGGGAAATCCCTAAATAGGTTCCCATTTTCATGACATTTCTTACATCTAAAGGGAATATGTTCATAGTTAATGGTTTGGTTCCATTCTTCATCCTAGTATTCTAGGAAAATGGATCTCAGTAGGGGCTTGGATATATTCATATAAACACAGATCCGAGCATAATAGGTATAGTGGAGATGACAAGTTGCTTCAGATGATTTGACATAGATCCCTAGATTTTTTTCGATCCCAGCCAAGATTTCCCCGAGCCAGAATTCCTAGGGGACTGAGTAGAGTCTTATCCATGCAAGGGAATGGGTGAATTCCTCTTTTTCTAGACTGAAGCGCTCTATCCAAAAATTAGATAGAGCCAACCGAGTTATAAAATAACGATCCATTTTCAAAAATATGATCTTTATCTTCCATATTATGAAAGATCGCAATGAAAAAACCCTTGGCTCCCAACCAGAATCGAAGTGGCCCTTGGGTTTCCACTAGATATTGATCCTTTTAATTAGATCCCTTTTTGATGGACACAACCCTAAAATTTTTCCAATTAGTGCATGTTCTCACATATATTGTGTTTTCTCTCTCACTCTTCCTGAACTAACAACATACCTTGGTGTTGCAGAAGCTTGAGGAATGCATTTTACCGGTTCCCATTCTCGAGCCACCTTTGGACGGGAATATTTTGGTTCAATATCCATGGCTTTTCCCTTGCTCAGATCCACTGGATGGTCCAATTTATGAAATTGCAACGATGGTTCAAAAGGAGGCCACGATCCTTTGTCTCTGTTTGGCTCATTGGAAACCGCACTCTTGTAAGGGGGGGCTTGCGCCCTCTCACTCTCCAACAACATTTAGAGTATCAGGCCCATCCACCAAAAGATGAGTTGACTCTAGCTGCAAGATGATTCTAAGAATATAGAAACCCTAGTTCGTTGGGTGCATCAAACCCTAGAAGAGCTCATCCAATCCAATCACATCTTCTAAATTGTTTTGGCATTATATATGAAGTAGATCTTAACACATGTCACTTGCTAAAATTGAATTTCCTTCTATTATGTTCTTAAAACAATGTCCAAGAGAACATTGTAACCAAACAAACCTTTCATTTTTTTCTACCACAAGAAGTAGTTATCCACATTCAACTTGAAATTGAAATTAGTGGTTAGAACCACTCAAAAATCATCGAAATACCTCGAGAGATTTTTTTGTGATTTTTTTTTTTTTTAGAACATTTTAAATTAAATACAAGTTTGAAGATGAGCCAAGGAGTCATTATATTCTCTCTTGTTGAAACAATAAAGCCATCTTTAGACAAGAATACTCCAAACATCGCAATGGAAAATAAGGTTGAAAAAGAAAGGACAAGATAAATTTTTTAAAGTACTATTTTATTAAAATGAATGGCCACATACATAATTGATATATGAATAAAGGATTTGGAGCGGGGGCTCTATGGCTAGGGGAAACCTTAGCCGCTGCTATATTTTTGCACGGGTGTTTGCAGGTGTCGGTTTGGTTGTCGTTGAGAGTTGTTTTCCTCTCATCGATCTCTTGGAGGTGTGGATCAGCCTCTCATGGCCTCTCTTTCCTTCTTCCTCGAGGTTGTGGCTCAATGAGGCCCTTTCCATTGATCTGTTAGTTTCTTTTTTCTTTTCCCAAGCCAATGGAAGTGGTGGGGTTTTTGGGGGGAGCAGTCAGGGCATTCCCTGGTGCCTCATGCCCTATCCCTATGCCTTTGATCGTGCTCCTATTGGTGTTTTAGTAGTCTGGGTCGCCCTTTCTTTCGTTGTTGGTGTATTATCTTTTGAGGCAATCTCTCTCCTATGCGACCTCTTGCATGTTACTTTTGTTTTGCCCATTTCTGGTGCTGGTTCGTTCAAGGTTTGATGTATGCTCAGAGCCTCATCTCTGGTGCGAAGGAGGTGATGTCGTGTTCAGTTTTTTAGTGTTGGGTTTCGGCGTTTTGTTTCCCTCCTTTCTATGGGAGGATGTATGTTGCTCTGACCTGGTCCGTTCGGATTTTAGGGATCCTTTGGGGATTTTTGTCTGATGCTTTCTCTTAGTGAGGTTTTGGGGTTGTTTCTTGGGTTTTCACTTGTGGTTCTGTGATGGGGTTATTTTGGTTCCTCTTTTTGCTATGCAGGGCTTGTTCTGCCTCCCTGCGATCTTATGATTGTATTTAATTTTTTTTAGATGTTGGATTTTCCTATTTTCTCAGGACATAATGATTTGTTGATAGAGGCTAGCAAGTCTAAATGCATGACTTCTCATGCATTCTTATGTAAATTTTCTCTTTATGAACAAAATTTATGGTTTTTTTCCTTGGAAAAAAAAATTGATATATGAATAAAGTATATATACACCATATATACTTTATGGGATTCCTTCATGCTAAATGTTCATTTTCATATGTTCAAATCACATATTACACATTTTCTTATATCCTTTGCATGTGGAATTCTCTTACATATTTCCTTACAATTTATGACACTTTCTATTATATCTTTTACATGTGGCACTCTCTTTTCCTTAAAATTTATGACACTTCCTATTATTGATTCCTTTGTATACAAGACATATCGACATTATGTACAATACCTAAGAAGTTACGTAAGACATATCCACATCATGTACAATACCTAAGAAGCTACAGATGTACAACACTTATGAAGTTACATAAAACATATCCACATTATGTACAATACCTACAAAGGTAAATAAGACATATCCACATCATGTAGAAACAAGGAATCTCATGAGTGAGAATGACACCATACTAAGAATTGTAGAACACCTAAGAAGTTACATAAAACATATCCACATCATGTACAATACCTAAGAAGTTACATAAGGCATATCCACATCATGTACAATCTGTGAGAAGTGGCAAGGAATCCTAGAGTGAGAATGACACCACTAAGAATAAGAATGACACCAAACTAAGAATTACAAAAGTATTACATGTTAATAAAAAAGAAGAATGTTTCATTCCAAGTAATTTCTTTGTAATTTAAATTTTTCAACCATTCTTTCATCAACATTTATAAATCTCACTATAATTAATCTTTCATCAACATTCATAGGTCTTACTATATTGTAGAGCAAAACAAATCAACATTCATAAGTCTTACTATATTGTAGAGCAAAGCAAACTTCAAATTTAGACCTCTAAATTTATTTATTTAATTAATTATTTTTAACTATTTAAAATAAGGATAAAAAATTAAAAAACAGAAATGAATACTGTAATGTAATTTAAACTTTTCAACCATTCTTTTATATATATATATATATATATAACCATTATTTATGAATATTCTTAGTACTCATCAAATTTCAATAAAATTTTGAACTTATATATGTACCTTGCAAAATATATATATATATATATATATATATATATATATATATATATATATATATATATATATATATATA
>ML777311.1:1224891-1247013 GCA_009831015.1 Picea engelmannii | reverse complement strand
TATTGGTGTGACTAAACAATTTTTTTTTATATATATGCCAACGTTTAGAAATAATATACTTACCTGATGTGCTAAGTCATGTCCACAACCTTAATTGAATCCCCCTTGATCCTGGTGTTTGAACAACACCGATTGCATACATATTTGAAGTCCTTTGTAATTGTGAATGGTTCCAATATTGGAGCAATGTTTTGTCATTGGTTGTCTGGGCACGAAGTGCAAAATTTCCCCTAAAGCTAGCAGTAGAAATTGCATTATTTAGAGAAAAAGGAACACTGCCAGAAACATTATTGAAGGAAAGATCAAATTTTAAGAAAGATTAAAGCTTCAGATTAGCAAAGCTGCTTGGAATCTTGCCTTCCAATGAATTATGAGAAAGGTCAAGACTAGCAATATAAATTGCATTATTTAGAGAAAAAGGAACACGACCAGAAACATTATTGAAGGAAAGATAAAATTTTAAGAAAGATTAAAGCTTCATATCAGCAAAGTTGCTTGGGATCTTGCCTTTCAAAGAATTATGAGAAAGGTCGAGACTAATAAGTTTCTCCAACTTTCCAAAATTGTTTGGGATGTTTCCTGTCTGGGATGTTTTCTACAATGGGATTACTGGTGGGGAAAATGCCAAGTTGAAACTATGTGGACACTTGTTGAACATGTGTTCCTTTTCAATTTCGGAGTAATCAACATCTTGGCCTCGTGGAATTGTAAGAGCGAACGCCTCATGTGATTGAGCCATCTAAATCCATGCTTAAGAAAAGGGCATGATAGATTAGTTCTACTCTCTCAAACGCTCCTTCCCTGCGCCTCAACATCATGTCTCCACCATATATATCATCTTCATTTTTCCCACTAGATACCAACCCTCGATCGCAAGCACGTTATTGTTGTGTTATGTTACACCATAAACCCCTCGGATCTCAGTGCACGGTTCCCTGAGCTTGAGTCGTTGAAATTGAAGGGAAAGCCCGGGGATGCCATGTTTAATTTGATTCCCCAGTTACGAATGAGGATCTCAAGGTTTTGGCTCGTTCCCGTAGCCACATTCTGCAAGTTCTTAAGCTAGATAAGTACTAGAATCAACCCATTGTTTCCGTGATGAGATACTACAGGCACCATAGCTTTTAGGTCTCGACCTATTGCTGCAGGAGGATCTATTGTTGCTGCTTCAACTGGATTTTACCTTGGCACTGGATATCAGTATAATCCTGGATCTCTACCACGATGATACGACTATTTTGGTCAATGGAAACAACTGTCAAAGAATGTATTCATTGGAAACAATTGTCAAAGAATGTAAACGTCGTGGCGAACCATTTTCATGAAATAGCTACGAGGGAGTACGTCATTGTCTTTAAAATTATTATAGGTTTGAAACTTACCTTTTTGGGTATACCTTACCTTCTCCAAATCTTATAATGCCTATGATTATTATCCCTTATTTGTATAATTTAATATTCGATCCATATATTATAAAAATATTAATCAATATGTAAATGAGAGCGAACCCGCTAGATTTTTCTGGACGTGTGCTACATCTACAAAGAAGAAACTAGGTGATCGAACAAAATTTCTAAGCCATGGCCTTTAAACATGGTACTCATATATATAGTATCATGTGATAATTATAAAACATGGACCCAGGTCTGCAATGGGTGTACATTGGCAATGAAAAGTTATAAAGGCCAACTTAGGCATAAAATAAGCCACAAAACCAGTTAGTCTCGCAGACAAAATTTCGATCACCTTGACCATCCCAGGTATTATTTGACACATCATAGCCGAGAGTTCATGGTGATAGGGGTTCCATAGCAGGCTTGGAGCCTTGTCATTTGCAATGATTTATCAATAGTTGAGTCGCATATTCAGTAAGAGTTGAAAGAGAAATTGTTCCAACTTATTCTGAAATTTAATACAAATTAATAAGAAAAACAATAATCCATCTTGCTTCTGTCATTTGCAATGATTTGTCTATAGTTGAATCGTATATTCAGTAAGAGTTGAAAGAGAAATTGTAAAGGATTCCCTCATCTCACAATGTACTCCTAGGCTTCTTTCTCTTCAGGGAGTCCCTAATCTCACAATGCCCCTGGGACGGACCTATTATCACAAGAGGTAGAAATAAATTCAACTCGAGTTGAGGTGTCATTATCCAGGAATCAGTGAACTCATAAACTCGAAGAAATTTGTCTCATGGTACAATGTCAGGTGGTGTTCATCAGTGAAATCTCTGAATTACATTGATGTTTTTTGTGGGTCGTTCAACTAATGGACACTCGCTTCCTCCCTCTTCCATACAAAATACAAAAAGGAATCCTCCCTCTTCCATACAAAATACAAAAAAGGCAGGGGCAGGGACTTGTTGCCTCACAACCCATCTTGTTAATATATTGAAATAAGTTTTATTTAAAGTATAGATAAAAAGTAATATATTACATAGAGTTCAGATGCATTTTATATAGAGAGATGAGTTGTGTGTGTGTGTGTGTGTGTGTGTGTGTGTGGTAAGAGTATTTTATTTATAAGTACATTTAAATATTATATTTAAAATTATGAGTACTTTACTTACAACACTATCATGGTTAGTTATGAGTTGTTATCCATCATTTAGAATATGATAAATAAATATCCTTAACTCAAGTAATGTCAACTCAACTTTAAGGAATGATGTTATTTTCTAGAATGCGATTGGTTCTTTTAAAGTTGATTTTAACAATACATTTTTATTTTTATTTTCATATTACATTCTTCTAGACTGCAACATCACAACCTCAAAACGGTGCACTTTGTAGCATCATAGACCTCAATCCTTCATAGCGCACCCTTAAAACTTCAAAAACTCCTCTTGTGCACTTTTAGACCATAAAAAGACTCCCTAGCTCCTCTTATGCACCTCAAATCTCTTATGTGCACCTCAGACTTGATCTTCTTTCTTGAATGCTCTTCAAATGTGCACATATATCATGTATTTATAGTTTTTTTGTGCTCACTTTTATGACTAACTTGTAAATATTGGTTGGGCCGACTTGAACCTTCTAGTTCGGTTGTCTGACAGAAAAAATCATATTTCCTTATTTTTAAGGAGTTAGAGGGAATGCCATATATCATTGGAAAGGTCTCGGAATATGATTTTCAACCATATAACCTATGATCCCATTTGAGCTAGGTATTTAGAGTAAAAAATCCTTTAAAGATAGGGTATCCAAACTGAGCATCAAAAATGCAAAAAACAATATTTCCAACAATCTCTATCTTGCAATCTTTATCTTAGACATTTGTAATCTTCCCCTATCTTTGACATCAATAAAAACAATATTTATAACAATCTCCCCCTTTCTCATTGATGACAACCCTTAGTGAATTATGATACTCCCCCTATCTGCAACTTTCCTTGTGTCTGCAATTCTTCTTTGTCTGCAACTTCTCCCCCTTTGACATCAATGGCAAAGGGGTACTCCCTATGAGCTTGTGCTTCCATTTACTAACAAGATGAGAGGGATATCACTCCCATAAAAAAAAATCTCCTTTCACTTCATCAAGAATGTATGCATTGCTTGGGGCTCTATTTGCATTTGTCACTAATCTTCCTAAACCTTCTTTCCTTATCTCACATCCTTTAGAATGAAATGTGAGGTAGTAACCTTGATCACACATTTTACTCACACTTAGAAGATTGTGTTTTAACCCTTCAACATACAATAAATTATATGTTTTATTCTTTCCATTATCAAGATTAACTCTACCTTTTCTAATTATCCTTGCATAAGTATTTTCCTTGTTACCCCCTAGCATAGGGATAACTAAGGAGATGATGTCTTGAGGCCCACAGGTAGAAAAAATGGAGTGTTGAGAGACATATGCATAGCACAACCCACATAGCCCCTCTTATTCACCACACTTCACCATCATCATTGGCAGTAGAGAAACATCCACTACACCATCTTGGCTCCCATAAGACAATAGGTCTTACTTCATGAAGTAACAAGTCCAGTCTCATGGTAAGTGTCACTTTAATATTTGAAGCAATTGAACATGGTGCAAAAAGTCATTACTTGATTATATAATGTTTTCTTGGAAATTATATATTTTTCTCAATTTCACCTCAGTGGTTGGCATGTATCCTAGTAAGTTGGTCACCCTCAGGAAAATGGTTGCTACTAGGGGGTTTCCCTGAAGGGTCATTGTACCACTTATGCTCATACTTACTGCTTTCCACACTTCTTCCCCTATGTTTCATCATCTTTTGGGTTTTCAGGTTCATTGACCCCAAGAAGGGTTTGTACCTCATTTCATGGAAAGAAGGGACTAAAAGCCCATAGGTGTTGCAGTTGACGTCATACATAAATTATCACCCTAAAGTCCTGAGAGCCATGAAATCCTTCTCTGAATGAATAAAGGACTTTTAAATAAATGATGTATCGCTTGATGGGGGATGCATTGCAGTGTTCTTTAATTTCCATTGCATATATAACTCAATGTGCTCTAACTTCAAGTGGCATTGTGGTTCTCTTTTTATTTCCATTTCACATAGCACTCAATGTTCAGACTTAATAAAAAGGCAAATAAAAGACTTGGAAAAATCTTGCATTCTAAATAAAGGGAAACTCAAAGATGTAGCACACCCTCTACAAAGGCACCCATAAATGAAACAATATGAACCCTTGATATGTCAAGAACCCCAAGCCCAAGAGTCCTTCCCCAATCCACCTCATACTCATTACACGGTTTAGATAGGGATTTCTTGGGAAACAAACCCTAACTTAGGGTTTGTCCTACCCAATAGGGCACCATGACACTGCTCCCATACCTAAATTTGGAAAATTTTATAAGGAATTTGAACATTTGTTTAGTTTGAAAGGGAGATTTAATGCACTTGTTTGGGTGGTTCTTGTTTTAAACGTTGCTCACTTGGCATGATTCATATGACCTATGGACCCATAGAGGGTGTATTTGTTTGTCTTTGTAGGAACTTTCTCAACAAAGGATGATGAGACACAAATGACGTCACCTTCTACACTTGAATGTTTCCTTTGGAGATGTAGGACATCATCCTCTATCCCTTGACATCATCTTGAAGGCTAAGGTTTTATGGATGATGGATTCCAAAGGTGGTTTGACAAGTGGAAGCTCATGTCATGGGACGTTTTCACATAGAATAATGGCACATGGCCTTTGGAGGTCCAATGTTCCATTCATTGAGGTTGGACGTCACATTATCTAGCCCTACATCACCTTACTAGGGCATGATGTCACCCCCTTTAGGGTTTTATTTCGTGTATTTTTTATTTTTTCATAATGTAAGGGAAAATAAAAGGGGTTGGCCCTCTTCTAATTTGTAATTGACAATTTTGTGTGGCCAAATTGATTTAGATGGCCTCATATAAATAGAGGACCATCTCATTTCACTTTATCATCATTCATTCCTCACCATTTGTGATAACAATTCTGAAATTTCTAGGACCTACTTGGCTATCTTGTGAGTCTTCTACACTTATGTGACTTGCTTGGCAGATCAATCTGTCGATGCTTTTGCTGATTTTTGGATGAAATTTCTGCAATTAGGGTTTTTTCTCATGCTATCTTGGTGAAGTAAGTGAAATTTATGCAATTTTAACTTTTTTCTATCAATGCTTCATGGTAATTTCTCCTTTTCATGCTAAACTTCTTGCTTGGTGAAACCCTAAGAGAGGGGAATACGTGTTTCCTCCTCTCACAAGGTTAATTTTGTCCAAATTTTATGAAGGAATCCTTGCTAGGGTTAGACTCATAAATCCCTAAAGTGCTAGCACTTTAGGATTTTGGCCCTTAACATTTGATTTCTTGACCTGGTTGAAGTATTAAGAAGGGAGAAAACATTGCTAGAACCCAAAAGTGATAACACTCTAAAATTCCTTCTCTTTAAGGCTTAAAACCTAAGGCCCTAATGCGCTAACACCTTAGAGTTTAAGACCTACCTCTTAGTATTTTCTATTTCAATTTTCAAGTATTTTATTTGTTGTTATAAATACTCCATAGCCCTCAAAGGCATTGATTTTACAACTCTCTTATGGTGAAATTGATCAACAAAACACTCTCTTTATTTCTCTCAAGCCTTATACTAATTTTTCTAACATTAAAACTCACTAACTCACTAGTAAACTTGTTGTTGTTGAAAAAATTTGCTACAACCACCTGAAAACACTCTAATTTGTTGCAATCATTGAGGTTGGACGTCGCATTCTCTAGACCTACGTCACCCTAATAGAGAATGACATCACCCTCTTTAAGGTTTTATTTCATGTATTTTTCATTTTTGCATAATGTAAGGGAAAATAAAAGGGGTCTCCCTCTTCTAATTTGTAATTGACAATTGTTATGTGGAAAAATTGGTTTAGATGGCCTCATATAAATAGAAGACTATCTCATTTCATTTTATCATCATTCATTCCTCATATTTTTTTATAATAAGTTTGAAATTTTTTCCCTACTTGGCTATCTTGCTCTTCTACACTTATGTAAATTTCTTGGAGGATCAATTTATGGATGCTTTTGCTGATTTTTGGATGAAATTTCTGCAATTAGGGTTTTATCTCATGTTATCTTGGTGAAGTAAGTGAAATTTATGCAATTTTATCTTTGTGTTATCAATGCTTCATGGTAATTTCTCATTTTCATGCTAGACATTGTTAGGACATTTAGACACTTAGAAGTTAGTTAAGATCTACTTGGTCTAATGTATCGTTATGTAAAAGTGTGTTTCTTTAGTATGCATTAGTATGCATTTGTAGTTAGGAAATCTGACGGTCATGATATGTTCTCTACATAGAATGATTTGACGGTTCATATTCTCCTTGATCTTAATGACCATTGATTTGTGGATTAACACACGATTGGTCCATTATCTTTTTTTATATATCATGGAGGGTCATTTGTCAATGATCGATTGTGAGAAACTCTCTTGTAAAATATCTCTGCAATCTTTTTATTTTGCATTAATAAACTGCTCCAAGTGGTCGTATTGGCTAGGGTCGTGGATGTTTCCTCGTAGGGGTTTTACCATGTCAAAACATTGGTGTGTTTATATTTGATCTAGTTATATGAGTGGTTATTGAAGGTGTTCGTCCTCTTTTGGAATACATGTGTTGTCGAACATGGTATCAGAGCTTGTTTGAAGACCCACTCCTGTTGTAGATTGAGATTGTAAAGATGAGTTGTCTCATCTCCGTTTTCTTCCATTTTCGTATATCTTTGGGTTGAGAGGACTGTTCCATTGCGTCCGTAGCGCTCATTTCATTTATGAACATTTTTCGTTTCACTCGAAAATATTTTTGTTTTCCCAAGATACGACAATTTCAGCTAGATCCGGAGGTATAAAACCTAAATACTCCCTTTTTAAATTTTTTGCAGAGTATTATTTTAGTTTTATATCGTTTGTTTTTGGGTTTCTACTCTTTTAGAACTGCGTATTTTCTTTTCCCCGTGCCCTGTGCGATCTCAGAAAATCAGAAACAGATAGGAAAATGTGCATTTCTCGAGTAATCTAACCAAGATCTAACCCTTGTTGTCATCGAGAAGAGAAAACAATTTCTTGTGTGAAAAGAGTTTTTTCTTAGCATGCTCTCCAAGGCCATCTTCAACAACAACAACCATAATCCTCTTGTTGAAAAATGCAATATGTTTTTCTAGCCCATTTGGTTAAAAGTTTCCTTATTGAGTAAGACGTCTTGAGTTCAAGTCTCTCTTTTTGTTACTTTTTTTTTTAAA
Source organism: Picea engelmannii (assembly GCA_009831015.1). NCBI lineage: Eukaryota > Viridiplantae > Streptophyta > Pinopsida > Pinales > Pinaceae > Picea > Picea engelmannii. The sequence continues at coordinate 1,239,270 of ML777311.1, read as the reverse complement.
GTTCATGCTCCATTGTAAAGTATATTTCACTTCAATTATAAAAGTGAATCACTATAAATAGCTTTAATATTTTAGAGTTATTTATTTTGCATGCATCTTTTCTTTTATAAAGTAAATTCATTGTAAAAGGGAACCCCACTTCTTTTTATAAAAGTGGGTCACTTCATAAGTCAACTTACACCATCGTGTGGTCATTTGGTTATTGTTTATAACTTTTTTTTTAAACGACATAACTTTCACATACGAAAACCGTTTACAATGTCGTTTTTTTTAAATCACCTAATTTTTTGAGATATTTCCATCCGGATCATTAGTTTCAATTTTTAAATCCATATTATATACATATTTAATATGGCTTCTTCAAACAATCTTTTGCTTACCAACACCAACTACTTCCAATGGAAATCTCATATGGAGGATTTATTAAGAAGTAAAGGCTTGTACCAGATTACTTTGGGAAAGGAAACATAACCTATTGATGTTGATAAGAAAGTCAAATGGGCTAATAGGAATGACGAAGAACGTGGACTAATCAGAATGTCAATCTCTCTTGATTTAAGGTTCCACCTTCAACAAATTGATAAACCTGATGAAGCTTGGGAAAATATTGAATCTGTGTTTGGTAAACACAATATTATTCGAGCACAACAGTTAGAAAATCAAATACTGAATTTAAGTCCAAGTGATTTTTCTTGCATTGAAGACTATCTATCTAAGTTTAAAACACTCAGAATTTTATGTGAAGAATGTAAGATAAAGATGGATGAAGAGTGTTGCATCTATTTTATTCTTTCTAAGCTAGGTAGTGCATATTATGTGTTTGTATGTAACTTTTATGCCATGAAAGAGGCTCTAGGGACAACTTATCAAAAACCCACTCTTGAGTCCTTTTGTGATGCTTTGATTAGAGAACAATATAAACTTGTATAACTTGGAGTGATCAACACTGCATGTACCTCCAACAAATCCTTAGTCGTCCATCAGAAATATAAACCCAAGAATCCCAAGAAGCAACATCCTCGCCACAACAACAAGAAACATAAGGGTCCCAAACCCACTCAGACAATTTCTGCTCCTAATGGTGACAAAGGAGCAAAATATAAAAATAAGAAGACTGACATACATTACAACTTTTGTGATAAAGATGGTCATGATGATTCCAAATGTTTCAAGAAGATGGAAGCTTTAGAAGCAACGATGAAGAAGCACAACATCAATATTGATTCTACTTATTGTTCTTCTTCTCATGGACATGCACTTTCTGCTTATGGTTTCTCATTCAATACAACTTCTACTTCTTCTTCTGATGAGTGGCTTATTGATTATAGAGAATATTATCATATGGCTAAGGATAAAGGCATATTTTCTGCTCTAAATGAATGTAACACCAAGAAAATATTTTTTGGTGATGATAGATATCTTAGTTTTGAAGGATCTAGAACAGTTCAAGTAGAAAGTGGGCATTTCAATGATGTATGATGTGTTCCAAGTCTTTGTTGTAACCTTATATCAGTATATCAAATCACTCATTTAGGTGAAGGTAAAACCGTAGAGTTTTCACCTCACCAAGTTGTAATCAAAGATCTAAAAGATCCTAAGCATGTTTTTGCAACTGGAATTGTTGATGTTATTACCAGGTTGTAAAATTTTGAAAACTTTGGGTCATCATCTTTTTCATCAGTTTTTGTTTCTCATAGCGATGACTTGAGCAAACTTTGGCATGAGCAGTTTAGTCATCTAAACTATCGCTCATTGTAGCAACTATGTAATCAACATATAGTGACTGGTCTTCCTCCTATTTCATGCAGAGATGGTGTTTGTGCCGGTTGTGTTCTCAAAAAACATCATCGGGACAGTTTTGACAAACATGCCTCTTGGCACGCCTCAGGCCCTTTGCATCTTGTTCACAGTGATTTGTGTGGTCCACTTTCTTCTCCTTCTTTTTCTGGGTGCAATTATTTATTAACTTTCATTGATGACTTTTCCAGACGTACTTGGGTTTACTTATTAAAACTTAAGAGCGAATTTTTTGACAATTTTTTGGCCTACAAGGCCCTTGTAGAAAAGCAATCTGGACATCAAATTCAAAGGTTAAGAATAGATAATGGAGGCGAATATGTGAACAATAATTTTACAAGTTATTGCACTACACATGGCATCCAAATGCAACACATTGTTCCATATACACCACAACAAAATGGTGTTGTTGAGAGAAAGAACCACACATTAAAAGAAATGGCTAATTGTATGATCCAATCTAAGGGATTAAGTCTAAAGTATTTGGTGAAAGCCATCAATTGTGCAAATTACATGGTAAATCGCACTCCCACAAAGGATTTTAAAAACATAACACCGGAAGAAGCTTGGACTAAAATTAAACCAAATGTAAGTCACTTATGTGTATTTGGCAGTATAGCACGGGCTCACATTCCTAATGAGAAGAGGAAAGAATTGCAGCCTAAAAGTGAGAATTGTATATTTTTTGGTTATTCTGAAAATGTCAAAGGTTATAGATTTCTTCAACCACATTGTAATGAAATTATTATTAGAAGAGATGTTAAATTTGATGAAAATATCTTGGCCTGCGAGCCTAATTCGACGTTTGTGCCTTCTTTGGCCTACAAGCCTAATTCATCGTTTGTGCATTCTTCTATTCTGATTTCTTCTTTAGATGATGATAGTGAGGATGAAAATCCACCTCTGCCTTCTCACCTTCCTCCATATGACTCCTTTGAACCTGAACCAGCACCAACTCCAACTCCACCGCTTCCTAGATGGGTTTGTTCAACACGAGAAGCAATTGGTGATCTTATCAGTGATCATTCATATCAGGGTCAGACACGTTCACAATTCTAGCGAGCCTCTTATATTTTGGCTCAAGTTTCAGAGACTCATGATCCAGAGACATTTGCATAAGCTTCAGTTCATCCATACTGGGATACAACAATGAATGAAGAGTATTGTTCTTTAATGGAAAACGATACTTGGGATCTTGTACCTCTTCCAAAAGGAATAGAACTTGTCAAATGTAAATGGGTCTACAAAACTAAGTATGCATAAGATGGAAGTGTTGAAAGAAAAAAGGCTTGGTTAGTAGCCAAAGGATTTTCCCAAGTTGAAGGAATTGACTATAATGAAACCTTTTCCCTATATACAAAATGAATTCCATCCGCTTTGTTCTTTCCCTTGTTGCCTCACATAAATGGGAGGTCCATCAGATGGATATTAAATCTGCCTTCTTGCATGGATATTTTCAAGACGAAATATACATGGAACAACCTCCTGGCTATGTCCAGAATGACTCTAGCCTTGTTTTTCACCTTAAAAAATCTCCTTATGTTCTTAAGCAAGCTCCCCGAGCTTGGTATGCCAAAATGGACATCTTTCTCATTGCCACTGGATTCTTAGATTCCATTATGATCCTAATGTCTATACCAAGAAACTAGGAAGCCATATCATAATCCTTGTCCTTTATGTTGATGACCTTATCCTCACTAGTAGTGACTCAAAACTTTTAAAACATGTGAAAACTAGCCTTAAGAATAAATTTGAAATGACAGACTTAGGATTTTTGCATTATTCCTTGGCCTCCAAGTTTTGCAAACCAATGAAGGAATTTTTTTTCCCAATATAAGTATGCTTTTGACCTTCTTCATCACTTTCACATGGACTATTTTAAACCAACCCCTTCTCCCTTCCAGTCTAGATTCAAGCTTGTTGCCACATGTACTTCTCCTGAAGTTTATTCCACCTTGTATCGTCAATTAGTTGGTAGCCTCTTATACTTGATTCATACCCATCCCAATCTTTCATTTGTTGTTGATCTTGTTTCCCGGTATATGCAAATACCCCATGAAATCCATTGGAAAGCAGTTAAAAGAATACTTTTCTATGTTCGTGGTACAGTTCAGTTCAGGATACATTACAATTCAAGGGGCTCCTTTATTGGTTGGTTTCACTTATTTAGATTGGGTCGGCGACCCTAGTGATTGGAATTCTATTGCAGGTTATGTTTTCAGCCTTGGTTCAATACCTATCACTTGGGCCTGTAATAAATAAAAGGTTATTGCACTTTCTTTAGCAGAAACAGAGTATTGAGCAACGATAAATGCAAGTTAGTAAGCCTTATGGCTCCGACAAATTATTTCATAGTTTGGATTCAAGCAACAACATCCGACCAGCCTTCGGTGCGACAATCAGAGTGCCATCAAGCTTGCCAAATACCCAGTTCAACATAAGTGCAACAAACACATAGAGATACACATGCACTTCATCAGAAAGCTCATTCATGATCAAGTTATTGAAGTGCTCTTTTTCCCTACAAAAGATCAAGTTGCATACATTTTCAGAAAGTCTCTTACAGAAGTGAAGTTTTCAAAACTTTGATCTATGTTAGGAGTTCAGGAAGTTTTCATCAAGGGGGGATAGGCTCTAATGCCTCCTTCCTTCTCCATTTGTTTCACTATTGTAAATCCTTCAATCCTATCCCAAATTGTTCTACTTGGTATAATGTGTCGTTAGGTAAAAGTGTATTTCTTAGTGTGTTTCTTTAGTATGCATTAGTATGCATTTGTAGTTAGGAAATCCGATGGTCACGATATGCTCYCGACATAGAGTGATCCGATGGTTAATATTCTCCTCGATCTTAATGACCATTGATCTATGGCTTAACACCCAATTGTTCCATGATCTCTATTTAAAGAGCATGGAGGTTCATTTTCCGATGATTGATTGTGAGAAACTCTCTTGYAAAATCTCTTTGTAATCTTTTTCTTTTTCATTAATAAACTACTCCAAGTGGCCGCGTTGGCTGGGGTCATGGATGTTTCCCCATAAGGGTTTTACCACGTCAAAACATYGGTGTGTTGATATTTTATTTGGTCGTGTGAATGGTTACTAAAGGTGTTCATCCTCTGTTGGAATACATGTGTTGTCRAGCAAATGTATTTCTTGGTGAAACGCTAAAAGAGGAGCATAAGTGCTTCCTCATATCACAAGGTTAATTTGGTCCAAAAATTGTGAAGGAATTCTTGCTAGGGTTAGACTCCTAAATCCCTAAAGTGATATCACTWTAGTATTTTGGCCCTAGACATTTTATTTCTTGACCTAGTTGAAGTATTAATAAGGGAGAAAAGGTTTCTAGAGCCCAAAAGTACTTGCACTCTAGTAATCCTTCTCTTTAAGGCTTAAACCCTAAGGCCCTAATGTGTTAGCACCTTAGAGTTTAATTCCTACCTCTTAGTCTTTTATATTTCAATCTTCAATTATTTGTTGTTATAAAGAATCCATAGCCCTCAAAGGCATTGATTTTACAACTCTCTTATGGTGAAATTGATCAAAAAAACACTCTCTTTATTTCTCTCAAGCTTTCTACTAATTTTTCTAACACTAACAATCAATAACTCACTAGTAAAATTGTTGCTATTGCAAAAATTTTCTACAACCACCTGAAAAATGCTCTAATTTTTTGTATGCACTCTTGTAAAGGTGGTTTAACTTGCTCAGAATTTCTCCTAAATAATCAGATGATTTTCTATATGGTACATGCTTAATTTTCTTGATCAATTGTTTGAATTCTAAGATCTTTTTATTGTTGTTGTTAAAAATTCATATTGTTGTTATAAGACTATTATACTGCTACAAATTTGTACCATCCATTGCAATTTTCATTGTCTAGTGCCTTATGAGGTATTAAATGCATGTTTTTACTTGGAAATAATCACATATATGCTATAAATTGTTCTTGTTCCAAGAAGGTACTCAAACATCCTTATACCTCTTAGTTTCCCTTGACCTAGACTAATATTTGTTGGCATCTTTTCAGGCAGATGTGCTTGTCATTGATGGCAAGATCAGAGTATGCAGCGATGGAAAAACAGGGACAACATAAGCTCAGAAGAGATAGTGCAGAGGTGCACGAAGAGTAAGAGTGCAAGAGTGTGCTTGTTTATTTGATGGAAAACAAGCAGGCAAGGAAGATCAACAGCGTAGGGATAATTGCATGGAAAGATCAGAAGTGTAAACTCCATTTCGGAGTTTCGAATACCGGGCATTGGAGGAGTCAAGGAAGAAACTCACAACAAGAATGTCGAAACGACGAAATGAAAAACGCAAGAATACGTTGATCCGACTCCATTTCGGAGTTTCGGATACCAGGAGATTGAGAAGTCAAGAGTTGAGACTCTTCAACATAGGAGTCACGGAGTTGTGAAATCCAGAATCCCAAAATCTCGAAAGAGGCACATCAACAAGATTTTTACAGACCGGGAAATAACTCCATTTCGGAGTCCCGGATACCGAGAGTTGAAGTGTCGAAATGCCGAAACGGAAAAATGCGAAATGTCGAAATCCCGAAAGCAGGAGACAGTTCCAGATACTGGGAGTTGAAGTGTCAAAACACTTCACCACAGGAGTCCCGATATCGTGAAATGAGAAATGCCAAAATCCTGAAAGAAGGAGACAGTTCTGGATACCGGGAGTTGAAGTGTCAAAACACTTCACCACAGGAGTCCCAGAATCACGAAATGTGAAACCCTAAAATCTTGAAAGCAGGAGACAGTTTCAGATATCGGAGTTTCGGATACCAGAAGATAGAGGAGTCAAGTGTCGAGACTCCTCATCACAGGAGTCCTGAAGTTGCGAAGTACGAAAAGCCGAAAAGATGATCTAACTTCATTTCAGAGTTTTGCAGACCGGGACTTGGAAGTGTCGAGAACATTCACATCAAGAATGTCGAAATCGCGAAGTGATCTGGGTCGATAGATCCAGGAGGAGAATGTGGCAGACCACATAAAAAAGGACAGGTGGAAGACTATGACACGTGGCACGATCAGACAACGACAAGTGTCGAGTTGATTAGGCATTTCAGGCCACTGGAAATCACAATTCTAAGTGACACGTGACAGCCACTGCGGTCACGACACGTCATCGAGTGACGCAAGATTGACCTCACTCCGGGAGTTTTTTCTTTGGGATTTTTAACTCCATCACTCCCCCAAATTCCCAAAGGCTGAAGTCCCGGGGCAGAGGATAGTCGTCCGATCACCACGGATCGAGGACCGTTGATTTGGAGATCGAAGCACTTGTGTGATTGGAGAGGGGTCATATTTCGGTGGTCCCTTCGTCGAAGAACTGTAGAAGAGAACTCGAAGCGGCAAGCTCCATTTCGGAGTTTCGGGGATCGGAACATGGAAGGTAACGAAATCTTCACCACGGGGATCCCAAAATGCCGAAGTGTGAAATGGCGAAATGAACACAAGATTCAATGAAGTAGATGAATTTGAAAAAGATCGGAGGGCTACTGTTGTACTTCACAGTGTAATTGCTAGAAACAAATGATGGTTTCTGCCAGAGGATGAGCTCGTCTATGACAGAGAAGACGAAGAGTCTCAACTGCCAGAGAAGTTGAGGAATCTTGGGATAACACCCAGTGATGATGGATGCTTGGGGGAAATCGATAGAGAAGCTGAAGAGTTACCATGATGATCAGGAAAAGCACTCAGAATGAGTAGGAGATGCATAACAGAGAGAGACAATGTGGCACACAGGAGATGGGATAGTTGTGGAAGAGTGAAGTGGAGAAAACACCCCGATGTGGATGAGATCGAGGTGGGAGAGCATGCAAGAGCAAGAAGCAGATGGCATGTAGAAGGTGCACAAAGAGTATAAGAATGTTGAACAAAGAAGAAATGGGGGGGTTTTGAGTTTGATTGTGGTGTGAAGAAGGAGGAAGAGCGTAGCAGCAAAAATGTACAGAAGGGGAATGGTGCACTAAAGGGACATGTCACATAGAGCATAAAAGGAAAAAGAACATAAAGCACAAGGAGTGTGCAGAAGACATTGATGCAGACAGAGCAACGCAATGTAGCAGAACAGTGATGAGATCGATAAGCCATTAAAGAACTTTATATCGTTGTAATAAGTCATAATAGCAAATATTTATATTTCAGGGTGGTAGGGAGGTTCTAGGGAGGACTGTTGTCCTCAGAGGTTCAAGTGGGTGCTTGAACAAAGGGAGTTGTAGCTTCCATCTGGTTGCAGCTAGAGAAACCAGGGTGGCAGGGTGGTGCAAGGGAGAACTGTTGTTCTCCATTATACAGGTTGGTGCCTGTGTGACTGGAAGTTGGTGCTTCCATCCAGTGGGTGTTGGAACACTTAGGGAGTTGGTGCTTCCTTCTAGTGGGTGCTAGAGAAACCAGGGAGTTGGTGCTTCCTTCTAGTTGGTGCTAGAGAATCCAAAGAGTTGGTGCTCTCAGCAAGTAGCAGCTTGCAAAACAGAGGTTGTAGCCTCATTATGAGTTGGTTCTCATATGTATGATAATGTAAAGAATGTAAAGATTACTTATCATATAAAGAGGAAAAGGTTTTTACCTGATATGGGTTTCCTCAGGAAATATCTGTCTCTGTGTATCTCATATGTGTGACTGATGCTAAATGTTCTATTGCTTACTTCCCTGCATTATTGTGATTGTCATTAAATGTTGTGTAAAGAGTTTAAAATAAGCATAATTGTTTAAGCACAGGTACAACTGATCCACCCCCCCCCCCTCTCAGTTGTGCAACAATATTTAGGTGATCAATAGAGGGGGCGATAGGATTGGCTACTTTACTTGCTACTTTGATCCCTTGGGGTCACTGGGGAATCCTCCCTTGTGGTGGACCTCCTCCATCACTAAAAGTATGGAATTTCTTACTAAGGTGATAGTGGTACGATTTTACATAGTTACGCATATTTGGGGGACTTGTGTTGGGATTTGCACAAGTACAAATCCTGCAATAACAATCCTAAAAGGTAACGCTGCCTCCTTTTTCTTGATTTAGGATGAGAAAATTGTTTTGATCCCTTATGATGTGTTTTGAACATCCACTATCATTGTACCGTTGACTTCATTTGTCTTGATTATACATTGCAAGTCCACATTTTTTTTTCTTTAGTTCTTGTTGCTTCCTTTTTCACACCTTTATGTATTCTTCTCTATGCTTGGTAAGAACATATTCTTCCATGTTTTGTTTAGGAGACTTTATTATGCTACTTCTACAATCACGTTCTATGTTCCCATATTTATTGCACCTATAACATTCAATATTGTAATCAAGTGGAGGAGAAGATGAATTGTAGTTTTTGTTAGAAAACCCATGAAATTTTTTGTTTTTGTTTCTCACATAATCATCCTTTGAGGTCTTGTAAGGACCTTTATTTTTGTTTCTCACATGGTCACTTCTTTTATAATATATACAATATATTTCTTTATGACCAAAATTATTGCAGGAAAAATAGTAGCCAAGGAAGATATTTTGATACCGGGATGTGAAAGGCCTTCTTGGTGGAATAACTCTTCTAAAATCATTATTGTTGTTCTTGTGAGAAGAAACGTGTTTATGCTGATGTTATAGAAAAACTTTCGACCCCATATTGCATTTATGAGATGGTCATTCATTCATCAGCTTGCAAACCTTAATCCCATAACAGAATTGGTGACCATACCAGGGAATGATCTACATTTGCATGGATCCACTATGTATCCATTTGTGGCTATGATCTACATTTGCATGGATCCACTATTTATTTTCTTGTGGACATGATTGTTTCTCTTATATATCATATGGAACCACCATGTATATTTCTCATGGCCATGGACATCAGTTATATTTTATTACTCATGGATCCATAATGTACTTGATTTGGAAGCCATGCTTCTATCAGTCCTGAGCATGGGTATGCCCGAATCGGTAAAAAATACTCTCACTTGATTTATGTTGTAGGTTCTATTCTTGGATCAATTGTTTGGGTACTTTCATTTGGACTTGCTTTAGTGCATCCTTTCCTCTCGGAGTTATAATGCATTTCAGCCATCAGTTGCACTTCTAACCTCAAACATTAGGGGGCATTTATTATATCACAAATTTCTGCCCCAGATTTCATTTGTGAGATGGCCTAGTCCATTCCTCAACTTGCAAACCTTAATCATGTAACATATAATCATCATTTCCTTTCATGTTGTTGCTTTCATTGTTGATGGATCCTTTGGGAATGTTAGCATAGCTATTAGGATTTTCTTCATTTTCCTTTTCTGGTGGATTTGTGACCTTAGTGTTTGCATCTCCCTCGGGGGTCTTTTTTTCGTCGTAACCAAGACCTATCTTGATGAACGGTGACCTTTGGAAACTAAGAATATTATCTAATATTTTAGTAGTGTTTCCAAAATTCAAGCTTCCATTCAATTAATTAGTTGTTTTCTCTAGTTCCTTTCTTAAGGAAACTATTTCAACTTCTAGCTTCTCACAATTTCTTCCTTTTTTTTCTTCAGCTGGATTCTCACCATTTCTTCTATACTTTTTTCCTCTTCTAGTTGAGTCTTCACGATGACAATTGTCTTCTATTTTTCTTCAAGATCTTTATCCTTATTTTCATGTTTCTACAATTGCTCTTTCTACTTTATATTATTTTCCCTGATTCTGTCTATTTCTTCTATGGAACTAACAAGTTCTACTTCAAGATTCACTTCCTTTGATTCTAGATTTTCTTTCTGATTATCTTCATTTTCTTCATCAATATGTTTTTTTTTCCATGGTTATGGAGAGAGATTAATATTCATCATCACTATATTCCATTTCTTTGTATTTGTTGGGTCCTCCTTTTAGCTTTCTCACAAATTATGCTTCTTTTGTCTCTGATTCATAGCTAGAACAATCACCATATCTCTCTTCATAACTTTTTTGTAGCTTGTCCCAAATATGTTTATCTAATGTACATTGCATTACCTTGACAGTCTCATAATCTGATAGGCCACTCAAGATTACATCTATTGCTTTTGCATTGTGTTCACTCAACTCCTTTCTAGCTTCATCTATATGACCTCTTGTGGTTGAATCATAGATACCAAACCCAAGGTCCATCAAATATGTTTTCATTCTTATACTCCATGATGCATAGTTTTTTCCATCAACAAAGGAGCTCTTTTTGTAGGGAGACCTTCCTTAAAATCCATATGTGCTCGAGATCTTCCTTCCAGTGGTTAAATTGTTTCTGAAGGAACCTTCTCTGATACCAATTATTCAACTTATGTTTATACTGAGAGGGGTTGGGGGTGAGTCAGTGTAGGATGATTTAATTGAGCATTCATCAATCATTAATTAACTTTAAAACAATAAATTCATGTAAACTCAAATAATGGTACACATATTTTAACTTGGAAACCCTTGCGGGAGAAAACCACAAAAAATTATCTTTATAAATGTTTGTAGGCACCAACCTATTGTTACAAAGATTGTAGGAACCAACCTATTAGAGACAAAAATATCCTTATATGAGCACCAAATCAACAAGATATTTTGTAGGCACCAACCTATTAGAGACACAAATCTCCTCAGTTAAGCACCAACTTAGCAAGATATTATGTAGGCACCAACCTACTAGAGACACCAATCTCCTCAGCTGAGCACCAACTCAGTAAGATCTGTATAGACACAAATCTAATATATTCATGCACATAGTACTTATAACTTCACCTGCATACTTCCTACTTCATATATTTCATAGCATCATCTTACCCTTAAGTTTCATGCTCCAATGACATAGCTTCAAACCCTAGTCAGAGTTAGCCTCCATGCCCTAGAAAACCTCATAGCATCATTCCTAGAATATAATTCCAAAATTCAGCATCACAACCTCAAAACAACTCACTTTGTATCATCATAGACCTCAGTCCTTCATAATGCACCCTTAAACTCCAAAAAATCCTCTTACACACCTTTAGACCCCAAAAAGAATCCTCAAGTCCTCTTGGGCACCTCAAATCTCTTATGAACACCTTATGCTTAATCTTCTTGCTTGGATTCTCTTCAAATGCACACATCTACCCTGTATTTATAGTGTTTATGTGCTCATTTTTAGGGTTGGCCTGTAAAGACTGGTTGGGTCAACCTGAACTTTTTGGTTGGGTTGTTTGACAAAAAAAATCATATCTCCTTATTCCTAAGGATTTAGAGGGAGTTCCATATACCATTGGAAATTTCTTGGAATAATATTTCCAATCATATAACCTATGCTCAAAAGTAGAAAGTAAAATGAAACTTCAAAATAAAATGAGTAAACTACTTTATCAAAGAAGTCGTAAAACAAAATAAATTGAAAGAAACAAAGAAAAAAATGAAAGCAAGAGAGAAAAAATTGAAAGGAAAATAATATATGAAAGTTATATACCTTAAGGATAGACTAATTGGAGTACAGATTCATGAATCGTCCATTTGTTGGAAGTAGATTTTTCTTTCCATCCACATTTTGCAACTGATGTGTGTTGAGGCCAATCTTCTTTGCTACCTGGTAAGGTCCTAGCCAAAATTGTTGTAATTTCATGTGTTTTCCCTTTGGATCACTCATTTTGTCCCACTTTGAGACAATATCTCCATCTTGAAAGTCCTTGTCACTCGATGCATGTTTATTGAACTAGAACTTAAAAAAAAATTAGTGAGCTACAAACTTCTGCGTGGTTTTCTCTCTCTCCACTTCTATCTTCAATAGAGTGTCAATTCTATTTTGTATCATTGAAGAGTTCTCAGCATTAGCTACTTGTAATAATCACAAAGAAGTTAGGAAGATGTTAGATGGTAAAATTTCTTATTTTCCATAAATGAGAAAGTATGGAGATGTTCCCAATGCTACTATAGGCATAACTCAATCGTTCCAAAATGAATTAGAGACTGCATTGTGCTAGTTTTGATGATGGTCAACCACCTTATTCTTGATGATCCAGATCAAGTTATTATTTGTCGATTCAACAACATTGCTCCCATGGGGATAGTAGTTAGATAAATAATATGAGGAATTTTTTTTCTCCAAAGTGAACTCAATAATAGATTCCATGGATGAAAATATTATGTAATGTCATATACTAGCACAAATGGTACACAAAACCTAATCATAATATGTTGTTCCAAGAATTGGATTACCATTGCATTATTCATATTTGTCAATGCAATAAATTTTGTACACTGAGTAAAATAGTTTGTAGCTATTAATATATACTTGTGGCTATTTGAGGAGTTAGGTTTAATTTCACTTATCATGTCCAATCCCCATTTCTTAAAAGATTTGTCAATAAAAATGGGTTGCAAAGGTATCACTGATTTCTTCTTTGTACATATGCATGTTTTCCAAATTCAACATTTTCTCACATTTCCATGTGTATATTTGAATAGCATTGAACAATAATATCTATCTCTTGAAACTTTATGAGATGTGGTATCTCTAGAGAAATAATAACATTATTCTTTCCCAAACTTCTCAATAGCATGTTGTCATAACTCTTCCTAAAAACAATTCCATTGACAAGCTATTGAGTAGATTTCTATCTTAATGATAGACTTATTTTCTTGGAGTCCAAGTGAATGCAATTGGACCAATGCTAATAGCACCATGCATCCATGTTTGCAGGTACATAGAGGACATTATCAACATACAATATTGCATTGTTCTTCCAAACCACTTTGGCAACATAGACTTGATTTTGTTTTTTTTTGGATATACAAAATTCTCATATTTTGAAATGATATTCCCAATTAACTTTTATTCCATGACAAAAATATTCTCTTTCTTAGGATTCTAAGAGATTCCATATTTTCCACATCTATAATTTTTTTATGTCAAATGTTGTAGATGATTAGAGTGCCTCTTTGAATAAACCATATTATTGTCCATATATACAATCATGATTTTATTTATAAGATCTATAAAATCTATATCCATCAAATTGAAAAGTGGAACCAAAATTCATCAATCCAAATGGAATTCTCTTTTAAATGTAAAAGCCCCAGTTGAGCTTCAAAGTGGTTTTCAATCTATCTTTATCTGAGACAAGAGGTTGGTCGTATCCCAAAGATCCATCGAGTGAGGGTATTTCCAAACCCATTACAAGCTACAAATATGCTCCATAAGTGGAACATGGAGGCTATCTTTCTCTAATGCTCGGTTAAGGTTTTTAAAATCAACCCATAGTCTAATTTCACCAGTCTTCTTCCTAAAAGGAACAAGGTTTGCAATCCACAATGAGTGGTATAATGAAAAAAATAATGTTTTCATGTGGAAACCTCTTCAATTTATTTTGAATCATGGTACCAATTATGGATGAATATTTTGCAGCTGTTGTTGAATGGCTTAGTCTCTAGCTTTAAGGGTATCACATATTGAATAATTATTGTATCATACACCTTCAAGTCTTGGTATGTCCAAGCGAATATATATTTGTATCACTTGAATAACTTGATATAATATATTCTTTTAACTTTTGAACAACAAGATCCTAAGTTGATGGTTTTTGGATCCTCTTCAATCTCAAGATTTACAACTTTATATTGCATGGAAGAGATATTTTTTTAGCATTG
>ML777311.1:1190821-1215819 GCA_009831015.1 Picea engelmannii | reverse complement strand
GGGGTCCAGACCCACTAGCAGAGGGGCCAGTCAATTACCAGGCCTGTGAGCTAGAGCAGGGTGCACCATTTGGGATAGTTTCTAGGCCATTCCGAGAGGTATATCCGCCAGGGGGAACTTTCCAGACTTCCAACAAGTACCATACGAGTTTCCATAGTTCCATCTCATCCATTGATCCCACAACGCTCATCTATTATCGGGTATTATCATTTAGTTTTCTTATTGTATTCCGGATAAGATCCTTTTTTCTTTTGATCTAGCCAAGTGATTCATTTTATTTAGTCATATTCGACCTTTGTACTCTGCAGAGATATCATAATATAAACTTTGCAGTCCTTTGTTGCATTTTTTATTTGTATGATCATTTATATGTTGTAAACGATTAATCCTACACACACATTATCAACGTTTTCTAGACTAGCCAAGTCAGGAACATTACAGTGGTATCAGAGCTTTAGTCCTGCCAGCCTGTAACTAAAGACGATGAGTGCAGCAGAAGACCCATAGGGTCGGGAACACGTAAGTGATGAATATGTCACTTACAATAGGCATAGGGAAATAAGGTCTAGGCCTGACTTTCCTCCTTTTCCTCCTATCTCAGAGGAAGATGAAGAGGCACACAAAGAAGAAAAGAGAAGGGCAGAGCATGATATTGAGTGTGAGGCAGAGAGGATGCTAGGAGACAAATATGAGCGACCAGAGGGTAGTGGCAAGGCCCCCATGGAACCAGAGACAACTTTCATGTAGGTTATCAACAATATGTTAGCTAGTCAGCGGACCATGTCTCAGTCCTTGGCATAGGTGGTTGATATATTGGCTAGAGTGGGCACCTCGGACACACAAGCCCTGCATGCAACACAGGGGAACTCGTGAACAGGCAGTAGACCCCAGTCACCCACTCACACATACACCTCTGCGAGTAGGATTCCCAGACCCTTGTTTCCCAGTTTCCAGAAGGCACCCCCGGTAGCAGCACAACCATCAATAGCACAGAGGCCGCCCACTCATGCAGAGGACATAACAGAGTATCAGAGGGAGTACGTAGCATTGGGTCGTGACTTCCATTAGGACATGACCCTAGTCGAGTACTGTGGACTCAGACTAAGGAACCGCCCCAGAGATCCATAGAGAGGAGGACCGCAACAACACCAGGGGAATAACATGGATTTCATCCGAAAAGTTGGTAAACTCACCATACCTTCTTTCGATGGATCATCCAAATGCACCGCCAGAGCTTGGGTACATAATCTAGACACATACTACAAGCTCAATCAGATGACCGAGACAGAGGCCATCAGTTTCATGACCTTACACTTGGAGGGTGAGGCACATGAGTCGTGGTATCATGGATTGGTGACATTGGGTCATAGTTGCATCACCTCCTATAGGGAGTTCACAGAGAGGCTCATGGACAAGTTTGACAGGAGGGATCCCAAGATCCACTTCAGGGATCTAGCCCAGTTGAGACAAACTGGCACAACAGAGGCGTTCATCACGTAGTTTCAGCAGGTAGCCGTGGCAGTGACAGATATATCAGAGCCCAGGTTGATCATGTTATTCACAAAGGGACTCACAGAACCTTTGAGAGGATGGGTGAAGGCATACAGGCCTTTCACCTTGCAAGATTCCATCCTCCGCACTCGAGATTTGGAAGACTCAGTGCCAAAAACTAAAACCTTTTCCAAACCCTTCGTACCCCAGAAGGATCGAGACAGGAAGCCATTCCAAAGAGAATGGAAGGGCAAGGAGAAGTTGGATGATGAGACTAGGCAAGAGCTTACGAGGAAGAAGCTTTGCTTCAACTGCAAATACCCTTGGGTCCCAGGCCACAAGTGCATGGGCAAGGGAGAGATTCATTATATTGAGGTGGCAATAGACAGTGTGGATTGTGAGGAGGAGGAGCAGGACAATGGATCCACTAGCTTAGAGGAGGATTCAACACAGGAAGAAGAGCAGCCTCCCCGTAGACCACCGACACTGGCAGGAGCCCATCCTCCAGTAGTCCCATAGCTACCTATGCAGGCTAACAAGAGGAAACCATCAAAGGGAGGAGTCATAGCGACCCTTTCTAGTGTTCCCAGGTATGATACCCTCTGATCAGAGGGACTATTCAGGGACAATGGGAAATCGCCCTAATAGATGTTGGGGCCACCCACAACTTCATCGATGCTTCACTAGTATCGAGACAGGAACTTCAGACATAGGAGTTTGAGGGGTTTGATGTTGCAGTAGCAGATGGCCACACAGTGGAGTGTCTAGACAGAGTCCCAGACTTGGAGGTAAAATTAGGCAACTACATAGTGAGAGACACATTCTATGTGGTTGACCTATCTGACACAGATGTGGTGTTGGCAGTCCAGTGGATGATTACCTTGGGAAAAATCACCACCAATTACCAAACCTTGGAGATGGGATTCAGAGACCATGACAGAAAGAAGGTTGTTTTAAGAGGTATGTCGACAGGAGCACCCAGGACAGTTTCAGCCAAGAGGATGGAGAGGATATTCATACATGGGGAGGTAGCATATGCCGCCGAGTGTTTGATCACTACGCAAAAGGATTTAGAGGGTCAACAATAGTATCATACATAGATCAAGAATTTGTTGGGATGACATCAACAGGTTTTTGAGTCAATTCCACCAGGGAGACCACCTAACAGGGGGTTTGAGCACACCATTGAGTTGGAAGAGGGGGCCAAACCGATGATCACCCCCCCCTATCATCATCCTAGGAGGTTCAAGGATGAGATAGAGAAGGCAATCAAGGAATTGCTAGCACTGGGACACATCAGACCGAGCAGCAACCCATTCTCTTCTTCAGTTGTCTTAGTTCTGAAGAAGGATGGCACCATGAGGATGTGCATTGATTACCGAGCCTTGAACAAGAAAACCATCAAGAATTGGTATCCTATTCTACACATTGACGATTTGATGGATGAATTGCATGGGGTAGTTTTCTTCTCGAAGATTGACCTATGCTCTGGGTATCACCAGATCAACATCCGAGATAAGGACATAGAGAAGACGACATTTCGATGTCACTTTGGACATTTCGAGTTCTTGGTTTTTCCATTTGGGCTAACCAATGCACCTACTACGTTCCAGTATTGCATGAACCACATATTCAGGGATCAGTTGAGGAAATCAGTCTTGGTTTTCTTTGATGACATCTTGGTCTATAGAAAGACATGGAAGGAGCATATGAGGCACTTGGATGAGGTATTGAGCATCATGAAGGAACAGTCATTATATGCCAAAGAATCCAAGTGTGAATTTAGTATGACAGAGTTTCTTTACTTAGGCCATATCATCAGTGCACAAGGGGTACAGGTGCACCAGGAAAAGATCAGGGCCATTCTGGACTGGCCAACGTCCAGAAACGTAACAGAGTTGAGGAGTTTCTTCATGTTGTGCAACTATTACAGGCGGTTCGTCCGGGGTTTTTCTCAGCTTGGAGCACCACTGACGGATCTTACTAAACTTGGGGCTTTCATCTGGACCGAGGAATCACAGAAAGCCTTTGATCACATGAAGGAAGTCATGAGCACTTGTCCAGTGTTGGCATTACCAGACTTCACCTTGCCATTTGTACTAGAGTGTGACGCATCTGGTGAGGGTATTGGGGCAGTTTTGATGCAGGGAGGACACCCCATTGTATTCGAGAGCAAGAAGCTCAATCATCCCGAGAGGTTGTACTCCATTTATGACAAGGATATGTTGGCAATCATGCATGACTTGACCAAATTCAGACAATATTTGGTGGGCAACAAATTCGTGCTCAAGACAGAGCACAACAACTTGAAGTATTTCCTTGAGAAGAAGGACCTTAGTGAGAGTCAACAGAAATGGATGATGAAGGTACAAGCATTCGACTTCGACATAGAGTATGTCAAGGGGAAGAAGAACATTTTGGCTAATGCACTATCGAGGAGACTTACGACCTGTTCTTTGATGGAGATTTCAACTGATTGGAAATCCCACTTGTTAGTGGAATATTCCAAGAACAAGTTCGGTTGTGAGGTAATGGATGGACAGATACAGGATGACAGGTATAGGGTCATTGACAATGTCATATTCTACAAGGATAGAGTCTACTTGGTGCCAGATTCAGGGCTCAAGAAGAATATCCTCACAACAGTTCATGATTCACCACTAGTAGGCCATCAAGGGTTTTTCAAAACCTACAGAAAGATCAGGGAGAGGTTCTCATGGAAGGGCCTCCAACAGGACGTTATGAGACATGTCAGTGACTGTGTGACTTGCCAACAGAACAAGTCAGAGCATGCTCTTCTAGTAGGGCCACTTCATCCACTCCCCATTCTAGAGCAGAAATGGGAGAGTATATCGATGGACTTCATCACAGGCCTACCTAAGGTCCAGGGTAAGGATTGTATCTATGTAGTGGTCGACAGATTGACCAAGTTTGCTCACTTCTATGCCATATCGACAAAGTACAGCGTAGTTCAGGTAGCTGAGCTATTCTTCAGGGAGGTCTTCAGACTACATGGGTTGTCGAGGAACATCGTCAGTGACAGGGACAATCGGTTCATGGGGACATTCTGGAGAGAGTTGTTTCGGTTGGTGGGGACAGAGGTGACACCCAACACCAGCTATCACCCTCAGATATATGGGCAGACTGAGATTGTCAACAAGTAGGTTGAAGGATATTTGAGGAACTATGTAGGTGGACAATAGAGAACATGGGTAAAGTGGCTACATCTAGGAGAGAATTGCTACAACACCACTTTCCACATGTCCATTGGTATGACACCCTTCCGAGCATTGTACGGATATGATGCTCCCACTTTGGTAGACTTCTTTTTTAGGGAGAGAAGATCTCCCAAGGCCAAGGATTGGATCATAGAGAGTTAGGAGATTCTCAAGTTGCTGAAAGAGAACCTGCAGACGACACAGAACCGACAGAAGATGAGTGCGGATAGGCAGAAGATAGAGCTCATCTTTGAGGTTGGGGATTTTGTTTTCTTGAGCCTCTAACCTTACAGATAGTCATATCTAAAGAAGAGTGTGGCCAAGAAGCTCAAGCCCAGATTTTATGGCCCTTACAGGATCATGCATCAAGTAGGCGAGGTTTCTTATGAGTTAGAGCTTCCAGAAGGGACAAAGATTCATAACATGTTCCACATATCTTTCCTCAAAAAGGAAATGGGACAATTCATTAGCACATCAGAGGAGCTTCCCCCATTGGATGAGGAGGGACAGTTGCAGTTGGTTCCAGAGGAGGTTTTGGAGTTTCGGGAGTGGAAACTGAGGAAAAGGGTCATCAAAGAGTGTTTGATCAGATGGAGAGGGATTCTAGTAGAGGACGCTACTTGGGAGAGTGAGCAGGTGTTGCAACACCCTGGACTAGTATTGCTTGAGGACAAGCAATTTCGGGAAGGGAGGACTGTAATGTCCCTTTCCAAATAGGAGCTCTAGAGAGGAGGCTTAATGGTCTAAACCTCCCCATTAGACTATATCCAGGGCCAGAAAAGGGGTAAACAAGGTTACTAGAGGTCACTCTAGTCAAAGGTGTTATGTTCGGAAAGTGACATTGAGCTAAAAATGGTTAAAAGCGCTTTTAAGTCATTATGAGCTAAAAATAGAACAAAAGAGATAAAATTAGAAGTCAACAGTGAATTAGGTTTTCAACAATGAATTAGGGTTTTGGAAATATATTAGAGAAGAGTCAACGACCTAATTCATCATTATGCAGATTATGACTTGTCATTGAGGAGAGAGGTGCATCTTAGGAGAGATATTTCAGTGGATTCCAGGAGGAAGACACCAATTGGCTGATTTCGGTGTTGAGAGATACACCCTAGTCATCGGGAAGATCACACAGGTCTTCCATCATTCTTAAGAAGAAGTTACACAGGGTCCAACAACAAGGGCACACTTATCCAGGGTGAGGGCACAGCTCCTGAGGAGGTTTAGGGAATCGATTTATCCCATCCAGGGAGAGTTCAGAGATTCCCCTCTGACCCAATGAGAGGAAGGCAAGGCACATCTTTTTCCTGGTTGCTCATCAGATTTCGACGGAGGAATCATCTGGGCATATTTTCCAAACTTGGAAGTGCGACACTTTTGGCGGACACATTCAGGGTTCCCGAGCAAGCATCAAATCAGATTCAGGGAAACCCTTTCGACCCATTTCCCAATAGACCAAGGCGATCATTTTGAGATACATCTTGGCCAATTCTTATGGTGGAATCACTAGGACGCATTTTTTCAAGGAGAGAGGGGCGTATTCCCCCAGGGGGATCCATCTGGGGTCCAGACCCACCAGCAGAGGGGCCAGTCAGTTACCAGGCCTATGAGCTAGAGCAGGGCTCGCCATTTGGGATAGTTTCCATAACATTCCGAGAGGTATAGCCTCCAGGGCGAACTTTCCAAACTTCCAGCAGTTACTATACGCGCTGCCATAGTTCCATCTCATCCATTGATCCCGCAGTGCTCATCTATTATCGGGTATTATCATTTAGTTTTTTTATTGTATTCCGGCTAAGATCCTTTTGTCTTTTTATCTAGCCAAGTGATTCATTTTATTTATCCGCATTCGGCCTTTGTACTCCGCAGAGATATCATAATCTAAACTTTGCAGTCCTTTGTCACATTTGTTATTTGTATGATCATTTATATGTTGTAAACAATTAATCCTACACACACATTAAGAGTGTTTCCTAGACTAGCCAAGTAAGGAACATTACAGGATGTGAGGAATTCATTCTATTCAATCTACTTAACATTAACTCATTATACCATTCATCAAGTGCACATAACTATCAGGGTAAATAACATCATCATATCAACCATTCATTCATTAATTGCACGACATAATCAAAACATCATACCACAATAGAAGGAGACCATATTTAATGTGGTTCACCCCAAAATAGGATACGCCCATAATGACATGTTTCTTATATTATTATTCAACATCATTTCTTACAAAAGGTGTGCACTGTGCTCATACATTATAATCCAGTTATACCCAATATGCCCTTGTCCTTCACGCATACAGTGCACACTTAGCTCAGAACCCACTCATCCATAACATACTCCCCAATCAAATCTCTTATGACTCTCTCCAATCCATTTAAACTTACTTTCTACCCAACACCCATACATATTTATACATTTATATCAGGGATTTTCCAGTTACAAAATGGACCAAAATGTCTAACTACTTCTAAGTAACTTCCTCCTTTCGTGCACTACTCCTGAAAATGTGCTAACTATCTTCCTTTATTCCACACACATTTCACCTTAGCCAATGTGTCACACAGTCTGCTCCTGCATTATTCCCAAAATTTCCTACTCCAATAGGCCCCCAACACTCACCTATGGCTCATCCCAGGCCACTTCAAGCCTTCTTCCACATGACAATGAACTTCTAGAATGTTTCTCTTGTAGTCGCGACCTTTTATTTTACTTGTGTTTCCTGCTGAAAATCTCCTCTATTGTCTTTGTAGTAATGTGGATCTTCAACTTCTCTATATTTTCTTGCACTACATGTTTCACTATGGCTTGTGCAACTGCAATTTCCTTTGTTACCTAAAACACTTACTCTTGCAACGTCTCAATCTTATGTGAGTGATCATGTTATTTTTCTCTCATTTGGTTTATGTATAAGTACAAATTCCTATTCTTTGAGATTGAAACAATATTTTATGTTGGTGGCAGAGTGATCATCGTCTCTTTAAACTTTTATGCCTCCTCCACTGCAGCTTGCAACTTCTACCCTATTCCTTGCAACTCTTCATCTTCTCTTAGTTGAGTCCATACTTGTGTGCTTTCTTCATAAAACTTCGCACACTTCTCCTTTAAACTCTTGATAATTTCCACTATTGTCTTCTCTTTCTTCTCTCTGTGATCCCTTTCTTCCAGTGGAGTGCATAGAATAGTGCACACTTATAAGTCTACTATCTTTGTGCATAATTCTTGAATGGCTTCGCTAATATTCGACACTTTCTCTTCCAATGGAGTATCAACTTCCATTGGTATCTCTAGAAAATATTTGTACACTTCCTACATTGTGTTTTTCAACCTTCCTTCTCTCTATTCAGCCTCATCCTGCTCCATCATAAGTTTGATATATTATATATGTAATATTGACTTGTCATTTTTCACTTTGGTCAATTATGTCGTCATTTTTCACTTTGGTCAATTATGTCGTCATTGAATCTCCACGCAAATATATCTCCTTCGTAACAATTATCTACAAACCCTTTAATACATTCATCAACAACTGTGACAATACTAAGTCAATATGAATTAATGTTTTTTCTTTCTCATGCATCTCTGTCGAGGGAACTCTAATTATCTTGATGATAACTTTATTACTCTATGCTCTCTTGATGCTTCTAAGAGGTGAGAAGTCATCAGTATTGCTTCTTTCATCTCCGTTATACTCTACATATGTTCTTCCTCTACTCGTTTCTTCGGTGCTATATTTGTTGCTTCCAAAAGCTAACGCAATGAAGCTATCTGATCCTACACATACATGTGTATCTCCTCATGTTTCTGTGCCACGTGCCGAAACAATTCATCTGCCACTTCCTTTACTTGATCTCCTATTTTCTCTAGGTCATATTCTGTTAGGGCCTGGGGAGAACTTCCTCGATTTCTTTCATCTTTTTGCATTGGTGTATTTATGTCCCCTTATCATGTTCTTTCCTCTTCTCTCTAGGGTGTGGTACTATTTTCTATGTGTCTCCTACGTCATTTCCTTGTCCTTCTTATTCTTCTTATTCTTCTTCTTCTAGATCATTCTCTAGTTCTATCTCCTTCTCTGGTTGCTCCATTTCCAGTACTAAGATTTTCCATTCTTCCTCCGAGTTTTCTATAATATCTCTAACCTCATATTCTATCAATCTATATCTAGTTTTCATCCACTACCGATCCAGTTCCCTCTTAGCTTGGATATATATACGGTGTTTTCCTACTCTAAAATGCGCAATCTCCTTGTATGCTTCCACTACCTGCGACATTATGTGGATTGTATCCTAAATGCTCTTCCAAATTACCTCCTTGTAAACATATAATATGATGTTATTAATCAACTTTGTTTCCTCGTGCATAGTATGCCACAAGTTCACATATCTTGCTGCCAAACATGGTTTCTTCACAACTCCCAGAAATTCAGTGTATTTTGTCTCTCTCTAAGACATTAATGCAATCAATATCAATATCCACACGTAATGAAATTTTATTCCTTTATCTTGTGCTTTCTTGCAATCCATCAAGAACTAGTTTAATAGGAACATCGCCTAGTTCATTTGTACTCTTGCAACACACTTCTCATTTGTTGCTATTACACATGCTGATACTTGATCTTTGTGACATTTCCTCAAAATTTTATAGGCCATCACCTACATCGTGAACCTCACAATATCATCATTAATACTTTTTATGTCCAAGCCACACACTCCTCTATGTGTTTCATAATTATCCTTCATCTGTTCCACCAAGGATTTCTCCTTAGACTTGTTCATGAATAATGGTAGTGCTTCTTCCCCGACTGATGGTAACTCGACGATTCACACAATCAACTATGTATATATGGACATTTCTCTATATAACAAAAAGAAAAACCTTGTGGATGTGACTTAATAACATCTTGACACAAATATTGATCTTCGCACTCCTGCCAAAATGGGGAATCTCTAATAGATTCAAAATGGATACTTTCGCCATCCCTGCTTCCCACTCTTGTGGCTCTACTATAATTGTCTGTGAATTTGGACTGAGATTTGTGTGCATGTACTTTTCTAGTGCTAATTTTGGAAACTTCTTCACATCCTCCAAGTCGTGGTCTGCATACTTCAGATTACCTATCATGCCTAGCATATCTCCTTTGATGATTACCCTTTGTGGGATCTATGGTTCAACAAGTTCATACTTTGACTCCTTTGGTAGCTTAACCTACTTTGTTGTCGGCTTCCTTGGTGACACATAATCCTTTTCAAATTTAGTTGAGCTTGGCCCTAACGCTAACACTCCTGGGGTTTCTTCTACTTTGTTTATGATTCTCCTATCTTCGATGGCACCATTGCTCTTTGTAACTCACTTTCTTCTGCAACTTGCTTGCTCAATTATGTTCGACCAACAATGACCTTTTCCTGTCGACCCCTAATTTTATTTTTATAGTTTTTCGAACATTGTTTCCACTCTTCTCCGCGCCCAATTCTATAGTTTAATACACTTACATTTGCATTCAACTCTTTCCCTAACTCTTCATTTACTTCGTATCCTCCGACAGATCATACGCTAGATTTTACAACATGTCAAAATCCTCTTGTCGTTTTTCATTTATGACTACATGTCTCCACTACCTCGTCGTTATGTTTTCTCTTTAATTATTGTCCTTTCATGTACATTCTTTAATGTTTTTCCCAACTTCTATGAAAATATTTCTCTCACTTCAATCCTCCTTCCCATGCACAATTCCTTCCTCTTTCTACATATCTGCGACATTTTCTGATTTATTACCCTATGCATGACTTCATCCTTCTTTCTCTTGCCTCAAACTCTTTAATTTTTTTTCTTATTTTCTTTTTATTTCTATAATACAAACAATATTATACAAATACTATAGTACGCATTCCGCGTGCTCATACTAGTGTATGGAAGCACAACTTTCCGTATACAGATTCAACCGACTTTCGTTAACCATTCCCTCCACAACTTCCCCATTTAGTTTCTCCAACTGAACAACATTGTCTTCTTTCAAAAATTTGATCGCATATGGACCTAGCCAATGCATTTGGAACTTTTTGTCATAAACTTGTATTTAAAGATGATTATTTAAGCAATTTACCAAGTTACAATACCATAAACAAAACAACCCCTTAAAAAAGTATCCATGTAATGAATTAGGGATGAAAATCATAGACTATGCTAGGGTTTAATAAACAAACACTTGCTGAAATGATAGATGAATATAACAGCTCCAATAATGCAAAACTTCAAGCCCTAGAGGGCTGAAAATCACATCAGCAAAGCAATGAATTATGAAAAAATACACTTGTGAGGTGAAAGATGCCAATAAAACCTGGACGTCAAGCTAGAAGATGGCTAAAACTTGAAGGGAGATTGCAATAAATCCTAAGCCAACCATAAAATAAAAATGGAGAGGGGAAATTAGGGTTTACAACTTGGAATAAGGGAGAAAGACTAGTGTCATCTTGTTTCCTTGGGCATATGGAGTCACATCATGCACTTTCTTGGGGACCAAAGGTGAAAGAAAGAATTAAGGGTAAAATCCTATGGAAATCCACTACAAACCCTAGGCACTTATCTCTTAGAATGGAAAATTAAGCTAGTCCACCACAAACCCTAAGGGGTCATCATATGTCTTCTAAGAGCCTTTGAAATATGAGATCAACATGGATCTTGGGTAAAACCTTGGGGTAGTGCACTACAAACCCTAGGATGTTATCCTACAAAAATACAACTAGGGTAGTCCACTACAAACCCTAGAAATACCCTTGTGTCCTTTGAAAAGCTTCAACACGATGATTAACAAGGGAAGGTAGTCCACTACAAACCTTCATAGGATTTGAAGACAAGGTTTATTCAAGAAAAATACAAGATAACATGCAATATCACCACTTTGATAAAACCTTCACTTAATGCATCCAAGAAATAAACCAACATAGACTTAAGAAGAGCGCTTACTAGATAAATCAATGATCACCATGAAACCTTAGCCATGAAATCATCCATCGGAAATTGAAAGCATCCAAAAGATCATCTCCAAGATAAGGCAAATAAGTCATCCATAGTGAAAGAGAAGAAATAAGAGACAAGTAGAAGTGATTCTCCACAAGTTGTGTTATGATTTAAAATGAGGTAGCACTCCCTCTATATATACGAGGAAACCAAGCGGTATGCCTCTCTAAGAAGCCCCTAAAACATAAGAATCCATGATACAAGGTGGATAGGTCTTAGGCCAACCCCCAAAAATTCCTCTAAGACAATGATATAATGCTAAAACATGAAAACGTCCTCTAAAAGTGCTACATGTGTGAGTGTAGAAGGCCAAAAGAGGGTGGCGTCATCTCCTCAAGGGGTACAAAACTCCAAAAGTCATGTGTCTCCCCAAAAAGGTCCAAAGAATCATCAAATATCATGCCTCCTCATTAATAAGGTCACGTCCCCTCATACACAAGGTGCCAACTCATCATCCAAATGTTAGGTTGGCTCAAGCAAACATCACATCATCCTCAAGCCTGACGTCATGCTCACATGTGCATTTTCCTAGCCTCTGAGTGTGACATCGTCATGGAAAAGGGATCTATAACCTCTCTGAAGAGGTGTGTCATCCTCATCAAAGTAAATGGAATCCATCCAAACCCTAACGTCCTGAAAGGGTGCAATGTCCAAGGAAGATGATTTCTTCCCTTTGAGTGACCCATGAGGAAATGGTGCAACATCCCAATTCCAAGAGGTGTCAGAGTGTATCAAGAAGTAGGTCAAGTCATCACATGACCCAACACTCATCATCAAAGGTGCAACTCCCTCCATAGAGTGTGCAATGGCCTGAGAGAAGCATTAAAACATCCTCCAAAGGACCATCTCAAGGGGTGCATCATCATCAAGCAAGGGATCAAAGAATCAAGTGAGACTAACCATCATGGATACAAGAGTCATTAGAAACATGGAAGAAAGTCACAACTTAATAAAAAATCCACTTAAGCAATTCAAATTATATATCTTCTTCAAACTTCACTCTAGCTTAAGACTTTACGCAATTTTCCAAGTTTAGGTATGGGAGGACCATTACAAGACCCTATTAGGTGTGTTAGTACCCAAGTAGAGGATTATTTCCCGAGAAACTCATCAAAATGCAAATGTGAATGAATGGTATGACATGGGGTTTACTTCATGGTCATAGTGTCATTGACATGCAAGTCCATGTGTGAGTTTCATCTCCACGAGTTTCTTTGTAGAGGAAGCACTTGGTGCATTGATTTACCCTTTCCTCGACATTGTTTCTTTCCACCCTATCTATCCTTTTGATATTTATTAATTGCTTTGCAATCCCCCTTTCAGATTTATGCATTTATTACATTGGGATTCAATTAAGTCATTTTCTTTGGATATGCATTCAGTGCATTAAGACTTGGAGTGATGGCCTCATAGCTATGGGGTAGAGCTCAAGCTAATCTTGGATTTTGATTTATCATTTATATCCCATTATTATTTTTCATTTTGAATCAATAATATTCCCTTTCCATTCTTTATTACCAGCTGCATGAACCTTGGGCATTCAAGGGCCTTCTTCTCATAGGAAGATGAAGTACAGACCTTTTTGGGATACATGTAATGACCACTTTCAAAAGATAGGATAATTGGAGGAATATGGATGGTAAGCGTTAAGTATGAAAAGGTACAAGTATGTTACCCCTCTCAAGGCCTCCCAGTAGTACCCCCATTCCCCAAGAGTGATAACACTTGACTAGAGCACATATGATGGCCACCAAGGTGAAACAAGGAAAAAAACATAAGTTCCAAGCATCATGATTCATTATCTGACATCAACCCATGATCCTTACCTAAATTCCCAATGAATTAAATATAACACTTTGAATGAAACAATGATTATTGTACCTCATGTGTATTGGACCACCATCATCAGATGAACCTGCTAATAAAGTGAATGAGTTGATAAATGATGAGGGGGAGTCATTTGAGGGGATATTGTCTGTGGAGAATACTAGTCATCATCTTTGGGATAATTTTTTGCAATGTGGATCATGGAAATTATCTCCTCTAGTTACCCTTAGGTGAGAGGGGGTAACAATTGGCTCGATCATGGGGACATGTGATGACAATAGAGTGCATGAGAACCTTGACATATTTGGTACTCCAAGACCTACAACTTGTATCACTCTAAAAACATTTAGTTACATTCTAACATAAAACCATCAGTAACAAAAGGGAAAGGGGATATCATCCACCCTGGTATATGAAAGGTAAAAATAAGATGCAGAAAATAAATCTTTTCATTTTCATCAACATGTAAAAAACATTTAACAACATTTATAAGATAAGATAGCATGAATGCATACAAAATTAATCAATAAGTGACATCGGTCAAAGGAAATTACAAGCAATATGCAAGCACACAATGTGAAATAATACTATACTACTCAATACTAAAGAAGTTAGGTACCTTTTTCATAGTAGGGTTTGAGAAGGGATCCATTAAGTAATGGAAAATTCCTTCCCTCAGGCGTGGTCAAATAAAAGGAATTAATTCCATACTTCTTCTCGATCTTGTAAGGGACAAGACATAGGCTATCAAACTTCTTATGTACCTGGCTTCTCTTTCCTTTTATCCCACATAAGTACAAGGTCATTGTTGACAATTAAAATCACAATGCGGATTTCGCCCGTAAAGTATTGCTTAAGCCTAATAATTATAAGCTAATGAGATATATAATACTAGTAGGTGGGACCCCCTTGTAGATTGGGAGATCAGATATGGTTCTTATTTCATGTTTATGCTGCTATTCGACACCACTTACATGGTTCTACATCATTGATGAGATATGGGTTTTATTGGAAATGAATAAGGCCTATTATGATTTGGTTCTAATTGCGACAATTGAATGATAGGTAAAGCATGTTATGTTTTGTTCCAAGCTCTAATTTCATGTTATGATGGCCTATATTATCCATTTCTACCATTTCTATATATTCCTGGATTCATTACTTTGAAACTTGCACAATAGACATGTTAGTAACATAAGAGCAGTTGAAAAGAGGCAAAAGCAATATAAACAAAATGCAAAAAGAAAAGATTGAACTATGTTACTATGCTACACTACATGCATTGAAATTAGAATAGTCATTGTTAATCCTAGCTAACAAGTTAATAGATATGTGATTTATTGATTTAAATAGTTGACATCCATTATTGTATAGTTTGGAAATGGTAAGATGTGATGACGGTGGCGCTCTTGGCAATTAGTGGATGTTGGTTTTGATGCATGGTTCGATTGAATGAATTAATGGATTAGTGGGATGGTGTGTACTAAGAAATTAAATGATTTGAGGGTGGAGGCAACGTGCATTTACTGCACGTCACTCCTACTCCTTCCACTAGCCGCCACCCTAGTCGGGCTATTGTTCAGCTGTGTTTTGATGTGGTTAGGCTCTGACTTTCAAGCAAAGGAAGAACCGCTCGGCCAACTCGTGTTTTAAGGTGCTTTTGGTTACATGTATGCCTTTTCTCCATCCATGAATATGCTCTGGTTATGAGATAGATTTTGGCTCAGAATGTATGGGTATGTGATTTCCTTAAGTATGACAACTGTGTAGAATTGTAATATTTTTCTGGAATGAGTCGTTGATGGTTTCATTGAAATAATGGTTGAAGTCACAGTGTTATTGGTCATTATGAGTGTTAGCAGCCATAAAGGCTCTCTATCGTCCTTCGGCCTAGAGTGGCTGCCTGTCTCCATGCATTCATATCACCATACCCAGTCTTTTGTTATTATGGGGTTTACTGGTTTTGAAACACCTTGTGTCATTGCACATTGTTTCACTTGGGTATGGGTTGTTCATGCTACTAATGGTTGCGCAGTGGGTTATATTGCTTTTTCTCGACTCCATTTTATCTCAACGTTATTAATAGTTATTTGGGAGAGCCACGAGGGTTATACCCTACATGTTATAAGTGTGTTACAAGGCCAAAATGGAACCTTACTCCTCTGTTTATAGTCTCTCCTATCACGTGAATTGTCACCCTGTCTGCGAAGTTATTTTTGGTATATCATGTCTGTACACTGTTGGTCTCAGAGGTTCTCACACGATGATGGGAGTCAACTCCAGTTTCCCTGTGTTGGTCCACAGAACAAACCCTTGATTTCACAAGACCAGGTTTTAATGGAGGGAGCCATTATGGCCTATCAGGTATACTGTTGGTTTTTATGAGTTGTTGGCGTATGGTCTACAGTGTTCGATTTATGGTGCGTCTTTGTTGATTTTTTTGACAGTGGTGTTGGTTTTGGTATTTAGCCACTGCATTGGTTATTATGGAAATCAATTTGATAACCTCAACATGGTAATTTGGTTGATTGGAGAATTGGAGTGGATGCACAGTCATTGTCTCTTACATTGTAATTGTTGAATTGTTAACCCAACATTAGTTTACAATTGATTAATCCACAATGATTATTTGTGTGTAATGCATCAGTATATATAGGGATCCTACCACATATTATGTGGAGTTGACAGTTGTTGTGACTGTTTATTGTTAAATTGTCATGGGAGTAGTGCAATCGTAATGACTATGGTATGGCCATCCACTGTATATGCTATGAATATTATTGATTGCGCCATCATAGATGGTCATGGGTTTTAAACAAAATGGTTTTGTTGCAAATTTGGTCAATTTATGAGATGAGATCAAGCTTACTGTTGCTACCTCATTATATTAATTGATAGCCCAACATAATGGATCTTTCGATTCAAAGTAGTTGGATCTGTACAGTCACATAAATACTATGTGTTTTGTCAAATGGTCTGTGTATTCCAAGCATATTATGAATTAAAATGGTGATTGTTGTTTGTGTGTTTAAGTGGCAAGTCAAGATCTTTGCAATTAAATATTGATGGTTGTATTTGGTTGTCCGTTATATGTGTTGATGAATATCATGCATCATAGCAGAGATAGACACATGTTCAGTGACAGTTTAACCCCATTGCAATTTAATTATTAAATGAATTGAAGGACAGAATCGAGCACGACTTTTGAGTATGTATTTGATGATTGAAATAATTTGTGGAAAGTGGTTGATGAGTTGACACTGAACAGAGTGGAAATAAGTGATTGTTTATTCATTTGGGGATTGTTTTAAAATATTAATTGGATAAATGAGAACAACAAAGATCCTCTACAAGTATTTGTGGAATGCATATTGTCTTGTTTTGATGGCACTATGTTTAATATTTGATTATGAACAATGACCAAGTTAATGCACATAATTGATTGAATTATGCACAGTAATTGATGATTTGATCATGGTGACTATTTGGTTGGTGTTGGACCTTTTGCATTTGATATATAATGATTTTATGGATTACTTAATTAATTTTATGAACAATATCCACTCTCTTCCCCTACCATTATTTCGCTTTTCACTAATTATAACCCCCTCGCCTTCCCACATCCATTTTTCACTCCATGTTCCTAAAATTTAATTACAATTAAGAGAATTCTATGTTGGAATAGTCTGAAATCGCATTTTATTTTGATCATAACATAGTTTTATATTCTTTGGTTTACATTACAGTTGATTGTTTATTGTATTTGAGCAGTAACCATGATTATTTTCCCTCTCGTTTTATCATTTTTCACTCAATACAAACCCCTCGAATATCCCAAAATCTTTGTTCACCCCTTGCTTATCGACAATAGTTAAACAATTTGTATGGATTGGATTGCATGGGTCTGATATGTTGTTGAGGCAAAATCTATTTTGTATTTTTAAGGAGTTGTCATGTATGGTCGTTAGAGGGACTATTTTCTAATCAATCATGCATGCAGGAATGAGTTTCTTCAGCCGAGGTAGCCATGGCAGAGGCAACTGAGGGAGAGGTAATTGGAACAGAGGCCCAAGAAGGCCAAGATTATCCATACAGTTTGACATTGATTCACAAGAGTTAGGCCAGTTGTTTCAGGCCATATTTTTCAATTATATTGGGCAAGGAGTGGTCCAACCTAGGCCTAAAAGGCTTCCCTTCCAAGCTCTATGAGCCCCATGTATTCTTGTGCCCCCTCATGTCTCATTGCAACCCGAGGTTCCCGAAAACAACTGATGGAAAGAGATTGTCCACCCGACAATCTCCCAACATTGTGGCTGGCCCAATTTGTCCTTATCTGATCACCCGCCTATCAACCAGATTGTCCAAGCTACACCTGTCCACTCACCAGTTCAGTCCTCTCATGCTAGCAAAAGGTTGAAAACCGAGGCCCACCATGCCCTTGAAAAAGGAAAATACATTGCTTCCCCTTCCTCACCCTCAAATGGCTCTGATAAATCTGTGTCTTCCTAGATGCATTTGAGGGATGATTGTTCTCATGTGATCGGCGAGATTAGACCTAAAGGTTCAGCGCAGCCAAAGGAAAATTCAGAGAAATCAAAGGGTGACAACAACAATCAATGAAAGATTGCATCTCAGAGTGGAAAATATGGTTTTTGAGTTTTATTTTATTTATTATTGATGACAGTTGACTTCAAAAGTTTTGGACAACATGTTTTCTTTGGATATATGAGTAATATATTTTTTGAAAATAATTTCAAATATCAATGAGATAAATTGTCAAATGTGAATGTGATGATGGGAGTCACCAAGAGGGGTGTTTTGCTTAATTAACTAGTTATGTTATGATTGTTAAGAGATAAAGGGAGTCACAAGTGGTCCCACCTACTAGTTATTATTTATTTAAAACCCTTATTATGATTTATTACTTCTCCCCCTTAACTAAAAGTTGGTTGAGTTTTTAATTAACTTAACTAATGAGGTAGTTGAACTACTTCAACCAATTCTAATTCGATTAAAGGAAAAAGGAAATGGAGGAACAAGTGGAGGATAGAAGGAGAAGCATACTAAGAGTCTTATTGTAGACATCAATATTCAAGGCTAACTTACATCATTCAGACACTTGTTTTTAAGAGAGTCGAGTGGGCAAAAATCTGTGGCAAGATGATCTAGCTTTTAGAGTTCAGTTTTTTATTTTCTGTCAGGGGTCATTTCGTATGTTCCATCGAGGATGTCTAAGTTTTACTTTGGTCCAAAATTTTCTCACGAAATTTTGTAAAGAGAGTGACTCTTTGGTGAATTGGAATGAAATAAAGGATTGCTTTATGTCTCATCTGTCTTGATTATCATTTTGGTTTCTTTAATTCTATCTCTACATTTATTTCAGCAACTGTTATATTCATAAAATCATATAAAAAATGAATTTTCCAGCAAGCTTTTATTTATAAAAGACTAGCCTAAGCACTTGTAATCAATACTTGTGAGTTAGGATATTAATTTTGATGGCTATAAATATAGGGTGATATTCCCGTCTATTTTGCTTTAGCCAAGAAGAATCTAAAAATGCTTGAGTAAGATTATTTCATATATTTTCCTGAACATTTATTTTTCGACCATACTAGGGAGATCTTCGATATCTCTTTGGTTAATTTTTATACTTGATTTTCATCGATACATCTATTTTTGTGATATTGATTCTTTGACTGTTTTGTTTCTTAATGATTGTACCTATTACAAGGCAGCCTAATATTGAGCCTGGTCTTCAAGATCAAACCAACATTGCTTTGAATCTATTTAACACTATTTTAGACACTGCCAATACCCGTGATGAGCTTAATCATTCATGGGAAGCGACTGAACAAGATATTAGTGCTCAAGAACAATTGGAAGCTAGATGTAGACAACCTAGAAATCAACAGTAACCTTCTTGTTTCTTCAGTTTTGGCCTTTCTTTCATGTCCTTAGACTCTCGTGTTTCTAGAAGAAGAAGAGGCTCACCTGAAATTAATCCTATTGCGGAAATAAGAAGAAGGAAAGTTGTGTTATCTACCCAACAAAGTGCTCTAAGGAGAAATTTGTATGATTCATCTAGTTCGTCTTTCTTTTCCTCATCTATCATCCACAAGATGGCATCTAGTGGTGGCTCTGGTGGCACTGGAAGTGATTCCTCTTCTCAGTCTACATCTTCGTTAATGATTGGTAGCTTATATAGCCACCATATCCCTGTCCAATCTACCACAAATCCCACCAAAGTCATTAAAAAGTATGGGATTTTTCAGTTTGAGGAAGACACCACAACCACACTGTGGAATGTGTCCTCTCCTCTTAACCTAGAACATGTTATTCGTCCACTCCATAAATTCAAAGAACATATTCCTAGGTTTTTAGGAAATAAAATTGTCACTACAAACGAACACCTGGTGGCATTTTCTAATGCTTGTCACAACATAGGAGCCAATGACAATGATATTTTCATGCGCTTGTTCGTCAATTCCTTGGAAGGAAAGGTTGCGACCAATTTCTTTGACCTTCCTCCTAAGATTATGTCTACCTGGAAGGAGTTAATCTATTGGTTCAGATCCACTTATGGACAATCTAAAATACCAGTCGATAAGTTAAGGGAGTATACTAGCATCACCTATAAAGATGGTGAGACCATCAAGTCCTTCAACTTGTGTTTCACTAAGCTATATGTTAGCACTAGAAGTTACCTTTAGATTGTGTTGAAGGTAATCCCAATGCTCATCAATTTATATGTCACAATGAATAAATTTAAAGGTAGTCGAATGGGTGCAGACTCAAGATAATATCGTTCTAACTCAGAAAACTGGACTAGCATGCACAAGCATGTGAGGTCTTGATTAACTTTAGTCAGTAAGTTGTAGTAAGGGTGAGTAGGAGGAAGAACTAGAGAGAGGAATGTAGAGGTATGCTATGGGCATCCGGTCTTCCAACAGCCTAAGGAGGAACAAATCAGAAAACAAGATCCTCTTGGATTCAAATTTTCAGAAAAGGCTGAAGAACGTTACAACAGAACTGCAATCGAACCTACATTACAATACGACCATAACAATCCATGTGAATCTTTCAATCATGGACACTCCAAAATTAGAGGTAAACAAGATGGAAAATAAGTTGACTTGGATTAAACCAGAAGTCTCAAATATAGATACATAACCAGAAGAACCAGAGCTTCATTAAAACTTTACAATATGGGAGCCTAGCTCAACCATCGACCATAAAAAAATATCAAAATGACTCCTATATACTCAGAACAATTTACCACTACCAGCAGATGTGTGCTCGAGTCTTTGCATTCAAGGATTTACGTTAGCACTAGAAGTCACCTCTTGATTGCAGGGGAGGTAATCCCAGTACCCATCAATTTGTATGCCACAATTTTAAAGAGGTCAAATGAACGCAGACTCAAGATGATATCCTTTTAACTCAGAAAATTGGACCAGCATGCACAAGAAGGTGAGGTCTTGATTCAACTTCAGTCAGTAAGTTGATCTTAAGTGTGAGCAGAGTGAAGACTTGGTGAGAGAGGTGAACGAGACTACTATGGGCATCAGGCCTTCCAACAGCTCGGAGAAGACAAACACAGACTTAGGATCACTCTTAAGCCTAAGTTCAGACACTGAAATATGTTTGATGACACAGTCACGTCAGCACCAYGATCAAACCTTAATCATGATRYTGATACAACAACTCGAATGGATCATCCAAGCTCGAGCCATTCAATGTAAGAAGGGAAAAAGATAACACATGAAACTGATTAAAACTGGGCATGACACTACTGTGATCAAACCTACATCACAACAACATAACTACCCTCGATTGRATCATCCATGCCCAAGTGTTCTAACACAATTGTTACAGMGAAATGAAAAAKAAGATGACTTTCATTAAACAAGAAGTCTCAGATCAAAATACATAACCAGAGAACCAGAAGCTTCATCAAAAGTTTACAATACGAGAGMCTCACTCAACCATCGACTATAAMAAAATATCAAAATGACTCTTATATACTTAGAACAATTCTCCAATGCCAGCAAAGGCATGCCCRAGTCTTTGCATTCAAGGATTTACGTCTACATGTTCTCTGGAAGACTGCGCATGCAGTGTTTTGTTAGACGCAATCGTGTTTCAGTAGGAACCTGCAAAAGAACCGGCTTGCTGACAGTCCGGCCTGACTTTCCATTTATGTGGTGAGACGAGGTTTCAACCACCTCTCTCACTTTCATTAACTGTAACTTGCATCGGTATTGAAACATGTCTTAATGCCTAAGGGGAGGCCACACACTGCTCTCAGATAGGACGCTATATAAACACGTGATTGTGGGGCTGCTCAAATGTGGTTTGGTTTCACACCGCTTTTGAGCCCACAATCCACCACCTTTTTTGACGTAGTCCCTTTGCCAAACCATGGTTTCAATTATGGGATTGCTCAAGAAAATTATCACCCGAGCACATCGCATCCCCGTAATGGACTGTGGTCATCGATCTTGTGGTCTTGGGCGAGGATTTACGATCAGCAACTCAAATCTGCCCTCTTCAAATCAATGGATCAGATCTTCTCTTTTCGAATCGACGCCCGAGATCTGCTTCGTGATTCAAGCTTCAGACTTTTCAAACTTCAAACTTTATTTGACCCAAGCAAATCCTCTGGAGCTAGGGATCTGATGACGTGTGGCTCTTGGATTTGGATGACCGAGATCCACTTCGGGTCTTTGGGACTTCGAGCACTTTAGTGCTTCGGGACTTCGAGCACTTCAACGCTTCAGGACTTCAGGCACTTTGGGTGCTTCCTGTGCAAACCACGGACTTGGACAACTTGCTGCCCTTGACAATTATATGTGATAACATTAGGTTCCATAGGGGATGGCATGCTCCCCGCGAGCTGCCAAGAACAAGTAGTTCCAGTCGCCTTCTGCATTGGGCTATGGAGTCAAGCTCAAAACACCCTGCTGAGGAATACAGGCCGATAAGTAAAAAACTGAAAACAAACATACATGGGCTCCATAGGAGATTATTTATATACAGTCCTAGACTAATTGATTTTTACATTGTGTTAGGTGAAAGAAAATTTCCACCATAGCCATTCAAGTAACTTCCTGACTGGAAGTTCTTTTACTCTGTCAGCGATTGATAACAGATGATGCAACTGTGATAGAAGAACGGTTACATCCTTCAACTTTCCTTTGAAGGATGAAGTTGAGATAAATCTAGGCATCTCCAAGGCATGAAGGAAATGCAAATCCATGTACTCGCTGCCAGGCTCATAGAACGAGTAGAAAAATCCAAAAAATTTGTAACAGACAACCCGATCTACTCCACAACTTCTCAGACATGGATGCATATCTCTGGTAAGCATAGGTGGATGAGAATTTGATGCAGACTAGTTGATCCCAGGTGGTGGCTGCTCACTTACAGGCTCTGGATAGGCTATAAATTGCACCTCTGGCTTCTCATATTCTTCTTCATGGCTCCCCAAATGATTAGATTCATAATCATCATACACTGGAACCATGAAAAATCTCTACTCTTCATCGCCTTCGTTGGGATATTCATCAA
The DNA here is from genome assembly GCA_009831015.1 of Picea engelmannii. Classification (NCBI taxonomy): domain Eukaryota; kingdom Viridiplantae; phylum Streptophyta; class Pinopsida; order Pinales; family Pinaceae; genus Picea; species Picea engelmannii. The sequence continues at coordinate 1,192,687 of ML777311.1, read as the reverse complement.
AGATGGGCTAATCTCGGTCAGTATCTATAAAAACTTCTTCCTCGCAAGAAGGGTTGCTCAAAACATATGATTCAGAGACAAATATATCCTTTGCATTTTCCTCATAAGAACAAAAAATAACATCTACCTCAATCCCATATCTAGGAGAAATATCTACTGCAGAAAACATTTTCTCATAGACATCAGAATTTTCAAAAGAGACATGTTGGTGTTCATGAACATCTAAAAAGAATAGATACATCTAAAATGATGCCAGATGTTTCTGCGCTACAACCATCATAATGAATATCATCCAACACCCCTAGAAATTCATAGCAAATGATTTCTTCCACAGTAAAAACTTCATCACAAATATGGTTTTCATGGCTAGCAGAATCTTCATGAAATAAGGAAAACTCATCACAACAGTTTTCATAAAGACACTCAGCTGGAAAATAATCTTTACAAAATGAATTGAAAGCTACATGAAAACTGTGCAAAGAGTCGATGCTTGCAATGGGAAGATATCGACACCAATCAAGAGTAGCTCCTTTCAATGAATATATGAAAATATTGATCTGAACATCTTTATGCACGATATGAAGCTAATGAATAAAATCGTGAAAAACGAGCAAGTGTTCAACTGGTACCTCCCCCTCCTTTCCTTGAAATTTGGGAAGGATACATTCCCATTCCTCTCTACTAGGTAGTGGGTTAGGGGAACCAACTATACTTGAAAAATCACAGAAAGAAAACCTCTAAGCCAAGATTTTGTCCATTTTAAACCAGTGGAGTCGCCAATCGATTCTTCAATCATGGAGTCTCCAGGTGAATGATGTGTCGAATGAGTGTGTCTGGTCTTTGTTCACCATCAAAGACCAGATCTTATCGTTGTGTTCTCCCAGGGAGCTTCAGGTGTAGCTAGAAGAATCCACATTGAAATAGTGGAGTCACCTCAGTGGAGTCATCAGGTGCAAGTGGAATTTCAAAGGTTTTGATATCAGATGCACCTTTAGAATCAAAATTTCGTTGTCGTTCTACCCAGGGAAAGGTCTTCAATTCATTCCCCAACAACGATGCCAGAAATGTTAGCACTAGAAGTCACCTTCAGATTATGTTGAAGGTAAGCCCAATACCCATCATTTTATATGTCACAATGAATAAATTTAAAGGGGGTCGAATGGGTGTAGACTCAAGATAATATCGTTCTAACTCAGAAAACTGGACCAACATGCACAAGTAGGTGAGGTCTTGATTAAATTCAGTTAGTAAGTTCTGCTAAGGGTGAGTAGAAGGAAGAACTAGAGAGAAGAATGTAGAGGTCTGTTATGGACATCCAGTCTTCCAGCAACCTAAGGAGGAACAACTCATAAAAAAATATCCTCTTGGATTCAAAGTTTCAGAAAAGGTTGAAGAATGCTACAATATAACTGCAATCGAACCTACATTACAATACATCCATAACAATCCATGTGAATCTTTCAATCATGGACACTCCAACATTAGAGGTAAATAATATGGAAAAGAAGCTGACTTAGATTAAACCAGAAGTCTCAAATATAGATACATAACCAGAAGAACCAGAGCTTCAATAAAAATTTACAATACGGGAGCCTAGATCAACCATTGACCATAACAAAATATCAAAATGACTCCTATATACTCAGAACAATTCGCCACTGCCAGCAAAGGCATGTCCGAGTCTTTGCATTCAAGGATTTACGTTAGCACTAGAAGTCACCTCCTAATTGCAGGGGAGGTAAGACCAGTACCCATCAGTTTGTATGTCACAATGAATAATTTTAAAGAGGTCAAATGGATGCAGACTCAAGATGATATCATTTTAACTCATAAAATTGGACCAGCATGCACAATCAGGTGAGGTAT
>ML777311.1:1162933-1175837 GCA_009831015.1 Picea engelmannii | reverse complement strand
GGAGAAGGGCATGAAAGCTCAACACTTGGACTTACGAAGTCACGAGTAGCGAGATCGTGAGAGGGAAAATTAAATATCGCCTCTCGAGGGTTCGTGAAGGGAAGGTGCCAAGATTCGACGCTACAACTCGCGAAGGGGTGAGTTGCGAGCAGTGCGAAGGGAAGATCAACCTTAATTGACTTTCAAGTCTCGGAGGATCGCACAAGGGAGGAGCGAGAATTCAACCATTGACCTCATTAAGCGGCGAGTAGCAAGAGGAGCTAGAGTTTAGCCTAGCCGGCGGTCATGCGCAGAGGACGCTGACAGAAGGAAGCTATACCCATTTCATGATCTCGGGTATCGGTGATTTGTGAAGAAAATTCGAGGGTCTTCCACTCACGACTCGCAAGGTTGCGAGTTGTGAAGGGCGCCTGCATTTAGGTGCGTATGTGGTCCTATCAAACTAGGGGCTAAAGAAAGGGAGCTAGTGCTTTGTCGTTAAGTAGCGGGTAGATTTGGACGGCCAAAATCTACGTGCCTAGATCTACGGCCAGGGTTTCATTTCAAAGCCCCCTCGCCATTCTACCTTCAAGATTGGACTCAATCGTATCGTTGAGTCGCGAAACACGAAAAGGCGCCTGGTTTGTTCGGCCTATGGTCCTAACCCACGATCACAGGGAGGTGAACGGGGAAGAACTAGCCTGCACTAGACCCCCATAGGACTTCGGGGATTCTGTCCCTTGGGGAAAAACGAAAATTTTTATTACGTTATAGTGGGTGTGTTACACTGATCCAACTTTTAGAGTTCATTTTTTGATTTTCTATCAAAGGTCCTTTTGTATGTTCCATCAGGGATGTCTAAGTTTGACTTTGGTCTGAAATTTTCTCACGAAATTTTGTAAAGAGAGTGAATCTTTGGTGAATTGGAATGAAATAAAGGATTGTTTTATGTCTCATCTGTCTTGATTATCATTTTGGTTTCTTTACTTCTATCTCTACATTTATTTCAGCAATTGTTATATTCAGAAAATCATATAAAAAATGAATTTTCCAGCAAGATTTTATTTATAAAGGACTAGCCTAGGCACTTGTAATCAATACATGTGAGTTAGGATATTAATTTTGATGGCTATAAATATAGGGTGATATTCCCGTCTATTTTTCTTTAGCCAAGCAGAATCTGAAAATGCTTGAGTAAGATCATTTCATATCTTTTCCTCAATAGTCATCATCTTCAAAGTCCCTTTGTCTTGCTTTATGATCAAGCATTCCATTAATCTTGTCTTGATTCCTTTCCATTTAATAAAAAACATGTTTCATGGATTCATCTAACTCCACGAGCTAATGAATTATTCCTTTCAATGCTTCCTTATCAGTTGTAAATTGTCGGGCAAACTGAAGGATGAGAATTTGGAGGTTGATGGGTAACTTTCCTTCCAATCCATATACTAATTAAAATGGGGTTTTTCCCATGGAAGTCTTGGTTGTGGTATGGTATTCTCATAATGCATACTTAATCTTACTATCCCGTCCCTTCTTATTTTCACCCACAATATTCTTAACAATATACATCAAATTCTTGTTATTAGATTATGCTATTCCATTTCCTTGGGGATACTAATTAGATGAATGGGATAAAACAATTTCGTACTTGAAGAAGTAATTTACCAAGGCCAAAGAGATAAAGGATTTATCATTATCAACAGTGATCTTAACAGGAACACCAAACCTTGTAATTATTCTATCTTCAAAGAAACCCATCACGACCACTTCGATTGCCTTTTTTATTGGTATAGCTTCTACCCGCCTAGTGCAGTCAAGACCCAACAATATTCATTGCTATATTTATCCTTAAATTAAACAATGAAGTCTAAACCCCATTGTTGAAAATGTGCCTCAACAATGTATGGTTTCAAAGGAAAAGCAGGAAATCATTGTTTCTTTGAGAAGAATTGACGTGGTTGACAAGACCCAACATAGCGATGAGTATCAGTGAAAAATGTAGGCCATGTTGATGATTACAGCTGTGTGAGACATTCTCCAGGACACAGACTGATTGATTCAACCTGAAAGAGAGCCCCTAAGATGGGTGTGTGGTTCCTATATGAGACGGAACTGGAACATAGTGATGACCTCCTCCTTACAGAGAATTGAGAATAAATCCATATGATTCTCCTATATGACACAGTGAGAAAGGATTTCTGCTAAGTTGGACGTCCCTATGGATGAGCACAAGGTGAATGTGTGAATTCCCATGAGTTGGGTGCATCGTTATGAGACAGAGATGAAGATGATGTATTAGCCTCCTTTGAGGAGAGAGTTGAGATGATGAACTCCAGATGATTCTCATGTGTAACACAGTGAGAAAGGAGATCTGTTGAGTTGGACATGCCTGTGGCTGAGCACAAGGTGAACGTGTGAATTCCCATTAGTTGGGTGCATCGTTATGAGAAAAATATGAAGAGGACATATTAGCCTCCTCTGAGCAGAGAGTTGAAATGATGAACTCTATATGACTCTCCTGTGTAATGCAGTGGGAAAGTAGATCTGTTGAGTTGACGTGCATGTGGATGAGCACAGTTGAATGCGATCCTAGTGACTAAGAACTAGTGAGTGTGGTTCTCTTGTGAGACGTAGTGAGATAGATATATGGACATCCATATGGATGTACCCCCAGTGGGTAAGCACTAATGGGTGTATGAGATCCCTTTCTATATTGTTCAAGAGTTAGACCTGCCTGTAACCCTAATTGTAATGTAAAGGGTATAAGTCGGCCCCACCTTAATTTAATTGATAATTAATGTAAAAGATAATTTATCTAGTTATTATTAATTATATTGTGAGTTAGAGAGTTCTTCCCTCTTGTGAAAATAGACACTTATGTTGGCAGGTCAAGTCTAATATAAGTAAAGTTAAATTCCCCATTAAGGAATCATATCTTTTGTGTGAGTTTGGAAATTCCAGCAAGTACATCTTCTTGGGAAAAGTGCACACCTCTCTTGGGTGATAGAATTCTAGGGTTTGAAAGAAACCTGTTGTGTGCTAGGTTTTCTTGGTGGTGAAGGTATTTCTCTTGAAGAATATAGCAAAGGATTTGGCTAGGTTTTCTTCCCTTGTTGAGAAGGGTTTCCCATGATACTTCTCGTGTTCTTGTGAATAGTGTTTCTTCTTGTGATCTTGGTTGCTGCAACATAATTGTTAATGGTTTAAGTTAAATGCTAAAAAGTAGTGAACTTTATGCTTAAACATTTATTATTGAAAAATAAACATGGTATCAGAGCATAGGTCTTGAAGAACCCTTGCAAAAGCACTTAAAAGGATAAGTTGTCATCCTCCTACAGTTTCGTATGACCTCTAGGGTTTCTGCAAAAATCTGTACGACCCTTACTTAATTGGCCCTTTCAGCACCTTACACGTGGATTTTGGAGCTAAAACTTGGATCAAGTTGTACAACCTTCCTCAGTGCATCTCTAAAGATCTTCATAGTGAATTTCTGAGGATTTTTATTTTTTGTCCCTAGGGTTTCTAAGGTGCTGAAAGTTTATGCAGAATCTTGATCTTCGGGTTTCTGCAAACTTCTTGAAGAAACGTTTAAACTCAAAAAGAATTCTTGTGACACTCTCAAAGTTGATTGTTAGCAGTCATCAGACCAAACAAAACCATTAGGTTTTCTGAGTCCAGTTGGAAAGAGTTTGAGAAGAAATACGAACAAATGAAAAATGAAACTTTAGTAGAAGATAGGCTTGATGGAACAAATAACTTCAGCTCCTAGAAGTCAAGGCTTTAGGTCACCCTTGAAGAATATGACCTTTTGGATGTGGTAACAAAGACTTTACCAGATACAGCTATTGATGAAGAGAATAATATAAGAAAGGAAGAATATGTCAAGGCAAGAAAAATAATCATCTACTCAGTAAGAGATCATCTCTTACCTCATATTGCCAACCTGAAGACAACTTATGAAATATATGAAGCATTAAAATAAATGTTTGAAAGTGACAACACCCTCAGAGATCTTACCTTGAAGAGATAGATTCAAAGCACCAAGATGATGAAAGGTGATACAGTTGCTACCTTCTTTATGAAGATAACAGAGATTAAAGAACAACTAGAAGCCATTGGAGAAATCATGTCCGAAAGAGAACTTGTCTTACCCACCTTCAACAATCTTCCAAAACATTGGTAGCCTTTTCTTCAAAGTGTCAATGGAAGAGAAAATCTACCAACCTTTGATCTTCTATGGATAGATTGTACTCAAGAAGAACTTTGACTTAGAAATAGAGAATTGGAAGACTTCCCTGATGAAAATCATGCTCTTTCACTTCATACAAAGAAAGGAGGAAGATTCAAAAGAAACTTCATACAAACATTCATAAATGAGAAGTGTTCATTAATCTCAAGTCATAATCAGAGAAGAGATGTTTTAGAGATTCAGTGCTTCATATGTGACAAATATGGGCACTATGCAAGAAATTGTCCAACCAGGAAGAAGGGAAGACAATATGCTTCCACCAATGACATTGATCTGGACCCACCTCAAAAGAATGAAGATAAGAGAGAGGAAAAGTACTTCCTCTAAAACCAAACACAGAATTTAACATGACTACAAACCCAGGTAAATCATTTGATCATTAATTTTATAGTTGATTTCATTCTTCATAAGTGAAGGGTAGTATCTCAAGTATGAGAGCCCTCATAACTTGGACCATTATCCCTGGTATGGGATTCCAAACCTTATTGATTGATTGTTATGTTTTTCAAGAAGACATAAAAGATCTAGCAAGCAATAAAAGAAGACTTCCATCCTTCAGAATTCATAAAGAATTACTTGACTCAGAGGGAGTCAAAACTAAATGAAAAGAAGAAAGAAATAATACCTTCTTCCCCTTCAACAATTCAGAGGGAGACAGACAGTATTCCACCAAATTCAGTTGCACCAGTTGATATGAAAAGAGATATTGTAGTAAGGCATAAAAGGCCTTCCCAGGGTCAACAAAACTCTATAGAATTCAGAGAAACATACTAGTCTCTCAAGGGACATCATGAGAAATCAAAAGAAATTTTCAAGTTACCCTTCAACCATGAGCCATCCCATTGATTTTGAGACTCCCTGTCATGGAGAAGTCATAGGTGAACGAGTATGGAAAAATGCAATAACAGAAGAATACCAATATATCTTAAAAGAATGATGTATGAGACATCGATCCGAGACCAGAAGGGAAACCTATGGTGACTCCTAAATAGATCTATACAGTTGATGGAAGTATCGAGAAATAAAAACCTATGGCCAGAGGATTCTCACAAGCAAAAGGAATGAACTATGATGAGACATATTGATGCAATAGACATATGCACTTTCGTCTGTATCACCATCCATGAGTTGGAAACTATGTCAGATAGATGGATTCTTGATGAGTTTGGGTTCCATCAAAAGTATTATTGATCCAAACCTATACTATTACATTGTTAGTGATAAGAGACTGATTTTGATGACTTATTCAAGAAGCCATGTTATTGGATACAAGCAAGCCTCAAACTCTGATTTCGAGATGAAGAATCTAGGTATGATGCACTACTTCTTGGGACAAGAAGTATAACATAGGACTGAGAAGATTTTCCTGATTCAAGGAAAATATACAGTGGATATTAAAGAAGTTTAGTATGACATAATACAAATTCATGTCTACACCGATGGTAATGGATTTTACGAAAGAATAAATGATGATGATTCAGAAGATATTGATCAACATGTATGCTGACAGCTGACTGGATGACTGATGTATCCGGTTAACACCAGGCCTGATATATGTTATGCAGTGAATGTGCCTAGTCAATCCATGAGCCAGCTGAGACAAACTCACTGGATAGCAGTAAATCATGTATTGAGATACATACGAGGCACAATTGGATGTGGCATGAGATATGCCTCCAGTGTGATCTTGAGTTGCAGAAATATGTTGATACAAATTGAGCAAAGAGTACAGTGGACCGGAAGAGCACATCCAATTGTTTTTTTACCATGAAATTTTCCATGGTTTCCTGGTGCAGTAGGAAACAAACCTCTGAAGCCTTAAGTACCACAGAAGTAGAGTATATAGCATTGACTGTGAAAATTAGTGTGGCTTCAGAATATTATGACATATTTACTTGATCGTGAGATAGATTCTATGATGATAACCAGAGTTGTGTGTAAATCTCTTTGAGAACCCGGTGTTTCATGATAGATCGAAAAAATTTGAGACAAAATATCACTATATCAGAGACATGATGTAGAGGAAAACAGCACACGTGTTGTACCTTCCTACACATGAGAAGATTGCAGACATCTTCACCAAATTGGCTTGGTGAAGAATACCTCCCTAGTTGAGAGGGAGTGTTGATGACTACAACCAAGACAAATTTCGAAGTACTTCCATGTGAGACTTGGCCTAATGAAGAATGCCTCCCTAGATGAGAGGTAGTGTTGATGATTACAACTGTGTGAGACATTCTCCAGGACTCATACTGATTGAGTTGACCTGAGAGAGATCCCCTAAGATGGGTGAGTGGTTCCTATCTGAGACAGAACTGTAAAGTAGTGATGAACTCCTCCTTACAGAGAGTTGAGAAGAACTCCAGATGATTATCTTATGTAACATAGTGAGAAAGGAGATCTATTGAGTTGGAAGTGCCTATGGCTGAGCACAATGTGAACGTGTGAATTCCCATGAGTTGGGTGCATCGTTATGAGATAGATATGAAGACGATGTATTAGCCTCCTCTGAGTAGAGAGTTGAGATGATGAACTCCATATGATTCTCCTGTGTAACATAGTGAGAAAGGAGATCTGTTGAGTTGGGCATGCCTGTGGCTGAGCACAAGGTGAACGTGTGAATTCCCATGAGTTGGTTGCATCGTTATGAGACAGAGATGAAGATGATATATTAGCCTGCTCTGAGTAGAGAGTTGAGATGATGAACTCTAGATGACTCTCCTGTGTGATGCAGTGGGAAAGAAGATATGTTGAGTGGATGTGCCTATGGATGAGCACATGTGAACTTGATCCTAGTGGCTGAGCACTAGTGAGTGTAGTTCTCCTATGAGACGTAGTGAGATAGAGATATGGACATCCCTATGAATGTGCCCCTAGTGGTTGAGCACTAGTGGGTGTAAGAGATCCCTTGCTATATTGTTCAAGAGTCAGACCTGCCTGTAACCCTAATTGTATTGTAAAGGGTACATGTCGGCCCCACCTTAATGTAATTTATAATTAATGTAAAATATAATTAATATGGTAATTATTAATTATATTGTGAGTTAGAGAGTTTGGCCCTGTTGTGCCAATAGACACTTATGTTGACAGGTCAAGTCTAATATAAGTAAAGGTAAATTCCCCATTGAGGAATCATATCTTTTGTGTGAGTTTGGAAATTTCAGCAAGTACATCTTCTTGGGAAAAGTGCACACATCTCTTGGGTACTAGTCTTATAGGGTTTGCAAGCACCCTCTTGTGTGCTAGGTTTTCTTGGTGGTGAAGGTATTTCTCTTGAAGAATATAGCAAAGGGTTTGGCTAGGTTTTCTTCCCTTGTTGAGAAGGGTTTCCCAGGATACTTCTTGCGTTCTTGTGCATGGTGTTTCTTCTTGTGATCTTGGTTGCTACAACATAATTTTTTATGGTTTAATTTAAATGCTAAAAAGGAATGAACTTCATGCTTAAACCTTGCTTATTGAAAAATCAACAGGCCAATAGTAACCTGATCTCAAAATTTTATGCATAGTGGTATGGGAAACAAAGTGACCACCACAATATATTGAATGAAGTTCCTTAATCAATTTATCTACTTCATCTTTATTAGCACATCTAAGGAGTACTCCATCAGGATTCTTCCAACTGAGACCATCTTGGGTTAAACGATACTTCATAGCTTTCAATCTCAAAGATCTCCTCTTGTGATCAACTAAGTGATCATGATAGACATGAGAGATTCTTTAGGTAATATACAATATCAAAGTACCACTCATCATGTTCTAATTCACTTAAGACAACTTTTACTTGGTCATTTTCGCCCATTATTATGGCTTCTTCATTTTTTTCAGTCAACATCTTTGTTAAGCCTTGTCCCTTAACGATCTTAATAGGTTGAATATCGAGGTCATATTCTTGAATATTTGATACCCACTTCTCTCTAATTCTGAGGCAATCTTGTTGAGTCAATACATCTTTAACAATGGGATATGTCACATGATATTTAATCTTGTTATATCCAACATAGCTTCTAAAATTCTTCAATGATTTCACACCGCATAGGCTTGTTTCTCCATAATCGTATATTTTAATTCAACATCCTTATGAGTTTTGATCATTAAGGAAATAGGTTGTTTCTCAATAATTGTCTTTAGTTTTCTGCATGAGGACCCCAACAATAGTATCCTCAGAAGCAAAAGAGAAAATTATAAAGTCTCGAGAATAATCAGGGATAACAAGGACCGGTGCCATTTTAATTGCTTCCTTGATATCTTCAAAGGATTTCATACTATTATCATCCCATATGAACAAGACATCTTTCTTTAATAAGGCATTCATTGGTTTAACTTTCTCAACAAAGTTCGGAATGAATATCCTTATAAAGTTAATATTTCCAAAGAATAATTGCAAATACTTTGTATTGCTTGGGGGGGAGGGGGGACCTTCTTTATGGATTCAATCCTTGTTGGATCAACAATAATACCATCCTTGAATACAACATGACCCAATAGTTTTCCTTTATCAATACCAAAAATTGACTTATTATGGTTAAGGGAGATTCCATACTTTCTCCATTGTTCAAAAACTTTCCTAAGTTGTTGAATAAGTGCATTCATTTCCTTAGACACAACAATTAAATCATCTTGGTATATCTCTATAACCTTCACCATCAAATCTCTAAAATAAAAATCCATTTATCTTTGAAAGGTGGAACCAACATTCATAAGACCAAAGGGCATCCTAAAATATTTTAAATCCCCCCATGGAGTGGTAAAGGTCATTTTGAGTTGATTTTTTTTCTTTTACTAACACTTGGTTATACCTTGAAAGGTTTTCTAACATAGACATCATCCTAGCACCAATGACCCTAATTTGTAACAAGTGTTCCATGTTTTGGAGCGGATAATTGTCCTTAATAGATAGTTGATTAAGGTTCCCAAAGTCGACACAATCGAATGATCTCCACTCTTCTTATGGACCACTACCAAGTTATCCATCTAAGAAGAATATCTAATAGGGGCTATAATCTTTGTATCAACCATATTTTGGAGTTCTTTCTAGATCAAAGGGGGCAACTTAAGGTTAATGTTTCGTTGTTTCTGTCTAAATGGTTTGGCCCCTTCCTTAAGACAAATAGCATGTCGGATAATGTCTCCATTATAATCCTTTAAATAGTCATATGAGAAAGAAAAAACGTCTTCATATTCTCGACTAAGATTTATTATGCTTTTTTTTTTTTAGCAGGAGTGGCGCCTTTTCCTATCTTGATCATCCTGGGACTATTTTCAGAACCAATATTAAATTCAACAACTTCATCAGATTGATCAAAAATAGGTTTTCCCTTATACATATCATGTCTCTCAAACATTCCTTCTAGAGGAACTACTCCCTTGGGAAGATAATTGTTTAGAAAATATTCAACTTTTAGGTTCATGGATTCGACTAAGAAAATGATTTGGCTATCCAGAAATTCTTGCATGCTATGTAATAAACGAAGAATTTGAGCGTCATCATTAAAAACTTGCCAATGTTCAAGATTATCATATATATATGGTCTAAAAAACAAAGTGGTTGTGGACACAACTAGAGCATTAGTGATAGTGTTATCTCTTGGGACAACTTCAATCAAAAAGGTGTCAAAGAGTTTTATAGTATCTAGGATCAAATTCCTATATCTTCTCAATCTTTCATTCTTAGCAACAATTTATTTTAATTTGAGACAATTAGGTTAGAATCCCCTATGAATTTGAGGCACTTGATCTTATTGTCTAGAGAAAAATCCAATCCTATAGTCAAGGCTCATATTCAACAATGTTGTTTGTACAATCAAATCCAATCCTATATGAAAAGAGTGTAGGAACATGCATGGCAAATATAAGGACAATCCTAGTGCTAGACCTTGAACTGGAGTGAGCAACATCAAATTATAAAGTCCAAACATCATTATTTCCCTTGTAATCCTCTTCTTAAGCTATATAATTTGCTAAGACACACCAATTACCAATCCCTTCATCTAGATACATCACTTGATTCATAGGATATCGAGGATCTTCAACCTGGTATCTCACAATAGGTTCTCTATAGAGGCTAAAAAAATCCCCATCAAGAGTTGGATTAGTAGCGTAGGACAAGACCATTTGGATACTACCACCCAAGGTTGTAGCCCACTTCCTAGACAATAACATTCCCCTTGAGCATTAGGGACATCTATAACCACAACATCCATCAAGAGGAATATCTCTGGGTAAGTAGCTAAGCTAACCTTTGTTAGAATATGAAGGATTGTGCTTGTTTTACCATTGAAAATACCCTTGTCACCCAACCATAGGCTGAAGCCACCCTCCAAGCACCTTGACCTTGACAAAGAAGAGAATCCTGGTAGAAATCCAATAACCAAGAGAGGCTAATGCACCAAGCAAGAAGTAACCAAGCTTATCAGATAGTCCCACCCAAAAGTTGGTGTAGTACCTTCCCCGAGATTTGTGCACAAGACTGCAACTGCACTGCATAGAATTGGCTCTCTGCAACTGTTGAGAAGTGTGTCAAATGAGAGACTGGCACCCTGTATTTATAGTGGTTCTAGCAGACTTACTGGGGCTGACTTTTTCTTCTGGGTACTAATTAATTCATATTAATTATATTTCTGCAACCGACATCTTGTCTAGGGTTTCCTTAATCTCTTTGCTTCCTTCCGAAACATTCTAATCTTTTCAAAGGTCACAATAGAGGTTCATACCTCCCAAAGCTACCATAATATCAACACTCCCTCCTAGCTAGGGAGATATGGTCTTGAGCACAAATAGACCATTCAACTGGTAGTATCGCGAGCACCGTCATTATTATCCAACTAGATAATCTCCTATGGTAACTAGTACAATATCAATTGATAGAACACAACCGTGTCTATCCACGGTAGTACACAACTACTCAAACCGTGACACATAGTCACAAATAGTGGAACATATCCACCACAGTAGTATATCTCTACTGTCTGGAGATAGGCAATCTCCATAACAATCATCTGATGACAACCTACACAGAAAATATTGTTAAAATAAACTGAACCATCTGGGCCAATCTTTCACTCACGTCTGTGAGATCTGAAAGAATATCTGCCCTTAGTATAGAACATCAACAATGGGCTATCTTCCCTATTCTTCTCAAATAAGGAAGAATGATTGTTTCTAATTTCTGAGCATGGACCATTCCTCACCCTAGGCCATTCCTCCTACACTAATCAAAGTGCACCCTAGAGAGGATGTCTAAAACCTAAGGAATGTATGTCCCTGATTGTTGAGCCTGGACCATTCCCCACCCTGGGCCATTCCTCCTAAACTAATCAAAGTGCACCATGGAGAGAATGTATAAACCCTAAGGAATGACTGTCCAAACCATTTCCTCTGTTAACCACAAGAGGAAAAGAATGTACTACATCAACCTCCAAAACAGACCATTCCTCCTGTTAACCACAATGAGAAATCATTGTCCGGCGAGGCAGGTCAGTCTTCTTGAGTAACCCTCAAGAAGAGAGACTTCCCTAGACCACTCCCCATGTTAACCACAATGGGAAGTCAATGTCTATGAAAAATCAACAATCTGGACCATTTCCCATGTTAACCACAATGGGAAGTCATTGTCTATGATACATCAACTATCTGGACCATTTCCCATGTTAACCACAATGGGAAATCGCTATCCGTCAGAAATCTCAATCCACTTTTCGAACAGGAAAGAATCTGTCCAAGCTGGACTATTTTTCAATCACAAAAATAAATGTCTTCAATAATATTTTTAGTGCTCCCTCCCAACCTGTAGATTCATTTCTTCCCTTTCAACTGAGGGAGTTATTTCCACGATCCACATCTTCTCTCGAAAATATGCAAACTTTATTCTGGATAGAGGTTTTGTTAGGATATTTGTTGTATTCTCATCAGTGGGGATATATTCGAGCTTTACCTCTCTGTCCTGGACTTTATCTCGAATAAAGTAGTATTTGATCTCAATGTATTTCGACCTTTCATGAAACACAGGATGTTCTGATAATCTTATACAACTCTGATTATCACAATATATTATGGTCGATTCTAGAATCTAATCAAATAAATCGGAGATTAACTTCCTTAGCCATATTGCTTATGTGCATGCTTCACATGCTGCCATATACTATGCTTCGACTATGCTGAGTGCGACAGACTTTTGTTTCCTGCTGCCCCAAGATATCATAGCAGAGCCCAAGCTGAAACACATACCTGAAGTGCGCTTTCTGTCTTCTACACTTCCTGCCCAATTAGATTCTGTGAATCCATGAAGTTGGATATCACTGAATGCGGTATATCTCAAGCCATAGTTTATTGTCCCATGAATATATATTAATACATGCTTTGCAGCTATCCAATGTTCATGTCTTGGTTCCACTCAGAACTGGCTTAGTGTATTCACGGCAAATAAAATGTTTGGTCGAGTATTTACCAAATACATCAATGACCCAATTAGTTGTCGATATAGAGATGGGTCTACTTGATCAGAATCTAGATCTTTCACTTTTCTTATATTTGCATTCATAGGAGTGTCCATGGATTTACAATCCATCATTCCAAATTTATGAAGTATCTTTATTGTGTACTTTCCTTGTCCAAGGAATACTTCACCACGCTTATGCCATACTTCTAGTCCCAAGTAATAATGCATGAGACTTAGAT
>ML777311.1:1143114-1153139 GCA_009831015.1 Picea engelmannii | reverse complement strand
AGTAGAAGCCCTGGAATCAAGCATACAATTGTGAAGAAGGAGATTGTTTATCATTAGGGTAATGAAGAAAGGTGCATACCCTCCATTCTTATTGTCATGGTTCATGGTTTGAAGGATTATAGGAGGGCCTTCAGGCTCATCTTGAAGGTCAAATAACTCCTTAAACTTATCCTTTTGTGAAGGAATCTTAGTGAGTTTGACAAAAGGAACAGGAAATCAATTTTAGTCAAGTCAATATCCAATTCTATGTTTTCATAACCTTTGTGTAAGGTTGGAGGAGCAGGTTTGGCACCTATGTTGGATGGTATAGGTTGGGAAGCCTTATTATCATATTGTAAGTAACCTTTATTCTTAAGCTTATCCCTAGATTCTTCATCCATGACATTCAACATTTCTAGTTTGGCCACCTTATCAACCTTGGCATTCTTGAGCTCCCATTGTTCTTTGGTAATAGTGAGAATTGTTTGTGAAGGTATAGTGTATATGGGTTCCATTTCCTCAGCCAATTTCATGTGATCTAAACCATTAGGGTTTTTCGAGGTACTCCATTCTTGATCTCAAGAAAAGTCATGAATTTGAGCTTTTTTCAACATACCAACCTTGTTCAAAAGGATCCCCTAGGTTTGCCTCATTTGGATGGTTGTTTGGTCAAGATTTTGATCTAACAATGTTATGTTTCCATCAATTGTTTCCTTATATTGGGTCTCAATCTTGGTAATAGGTGCATTTATCTTGGACACTATCAATTTGGTTTCAATTTTGGATGCCCATTCTTGAGCTTCCACCAAGGTTCTTGGGAGTTTGTTTGTTGAGATAAGACCAAATTTCCCCTCAAGGGTGTGAATATATTGTAGGAGAATCACTCCATCCCTTGGTATAAGGTCCTTAGGAAACTCTTTTACCAAAGTATCAAATCTCATATTAAATTCATCAATAGACTATATTTCTTTTCTCCTAATTTGACTAAATTGGGTCTAAACCAATCTACCATCTTTCTTTATTTCCCATCTTTATATGAATGCATTATAAAGGTCTTGCCAAGTTTTAATACCTTTACCAGGAATATTATTGTACCAAAACCTAGCATCCCCTATCAATGATGAAGAAAAGAGTCTCATGACCACATCCTCATGTTCATATTGGACAACGTATAGTTGAAGAGAATTATAGAATGAAGATAGATGGCCCTCAATCAATACATCATTGTTAGCAAAAAATTTAGGCAACCACTTATCAACATTCTTAGGCATATCATGAGGCTAACCTTGAATTCCAGTCATGTCCAAAGGTTTAAAAAAATTAGAAACCCATCGTTAAAGAGCCATTTGGGATACAAGAGGGTTATCAGGAGGTCTTCTTTTGTATGTTCAAATAGGTCTTGGGTTTTGTGGAGTCGTTAGGTGGGAAATCTAAGTTAGGCTTTGTTGTATACTCACCAAAAGAATGTTGAAGTATAGACTTCATATTTCCAAGAAGAATGACTCAATTCTCCCCGGAAACAGTGCCAAAATGTTATCACAAGATCTAGCACCCTTCTACAAAGCCTATCACAAGGTGTAAGATAAGTGTAACTTTGGAACTATTTCCCACTGTCACCTTAGCAATTACTTCCCTCATTTAATGAAGGATAGATCCAACACAGGGAGGCTTCTCTAGCAAACTCAAGAAACCTTATAGCAAGATTGGATCAAGTCTATGACCTCCTATATTGGTTACTTGAACATACCACCATTAGGTCAAGGTTGTCAAGTCAAGAGCAAGGTGGTTTCATGAAGTAGCTTTTAGATTTACATGTATGAAGTATCTTGAACACTTGATGATATTAACCAAGTCCAAACAAGTCAAAGAAATGCCCAAAACATTACAAATCAAGAAGAAATCTATAGTTGTCATAAACTTGTATTTAAATATGATTACTTCAGCGATTTTCCAAGTTACAACAAAAAACATAGCCCCCTTAAACAAGTATGCATGTAATGAATTAGGCTGAAAATCATAGACTATTCTAGGGTTTAATAAACAAACACTTGCTGAAATGATAAATGAATATAATAACTCCAATAATGCAAGACATCAAACCCTAGAGGGATGAAAATCAAATGATCGAAGCAATGAATTATGACAAGATAGACTTGTGAGGTGAAAGATGCCAATAAACCCTAGATGTCAATCTAGAAGATGACTAAAAATTGAAGGGAGATTGTAATAAATCCTAATCTAACCATAAAATAACAAAGGAGAGGGGAAATTAGGGTTTACAACTTGGAATAAGGGAAAAAGACTAGTGTTGCCTTATTTCCTTGGGCATATGGAGTCAAATCATGCACTTTCTTGGAGACCAAAGATGAAAGAAAGACTTAAGGGTAAAACCTTATGGTAGTTCACTACAAACCCTAGGTACTTATCCCTTAGAATGGAAAATTAAGGTAGTCATCTACGAACCCTAAGAGATCATCCTATGCCTTCTAAGAGCCTTTGAAAGATGAGTTCAAGATGGATCTTGGGTAAAACCCTAGGGCAGTCCACTACAAACCCTAGGATGTTATCCTACAAGATCACAACTAGGATAGTCCACTACAAACCCTAGAAATACCCTCGTGTCCTTTAAAAATCCTCAACAAAATGATTAACAAGGGAATGTAGTACACTACAAACCTTCCTAGGGTTTCAAGACAAGGTTTATTCAATAAAAATACAAGATAACATGCAATATCAACACTTTGACAAAAAATTCACTTAATACATCCAGGAAATAAACCAACATAGACTTAAGAAGAGCACTTACTAGATAAATCAATGACCACCATGAAATCATCCATCAAAACTTGAAAGCATCCAAAAGATCATGTCCAAGATAAGGCACATAAGTCATCCATAGTGAAATAGAAGAAAGAAGATTCGAGTAGAAGTGATTCTCCACAAGTTGTGTGTTGATTTACAATGTGGTAGCACTCCCTCTATATATAAGGAAACCAAGCAGTATACCTCTATGAGAAGCCCCTAAAACATAAGAATCCATGATACAAGGTGGAGAGGTCTTAGGCACCCAACAATTCCTCTAAAAAAACGATATAATGTTAAAACTTGAAAACATTCTCTAAAAGTGCCGCATGTGAGAGTGTAGAAGGCCAAAAGAGGGTGACCTCATCTCCTCAAGGGGTACAAAACTCCAAAAGTCATGTCCCTCCCCCAAAAGTTGTAAATCATCATTAAAGGTCATGCCTCCTCATCAAGAAAGCCACATCCCATCGTCCACAAGGTGCCAACTCATCATCCAAATGTTAGGTCGTCTCAAGAAAACATCCTCAGCTCAGCTCATCCTTTTCTTTAACTTTCAAAGTCACAATTTCAATTCTCGAGGGAGGTCAGCCTGACTAGGTGCTTGTGTATTGGTTGTTGTGCGACACTTGGGAGCTCTGGGCCTTGGTACTATAAGGTTAAGCCGACACTTCACTTTTAGAGTGAGGTGTTGGCTTAGTTGGTTAGTGCACCACCTTTAAGGATTTTCTTTAACTTTCAAATTCATAAGTTCAATTCTTGGGGGAGTTCGTCCTGACTAGGTCATTGTTTCTGGGTGTGTGTGTATTGGTTGTTGTGCAACGCTTGGGGGCTCTAGTCCCTAGTACTATAAGGCTAAGCCTAAAATTCACTTTTAGAGTGAGGCGTTGGATTAGTTGGTTAGTGCACTGCCTTTAACTCTTTTCTTTAACTTTCAAAGTCACAAGTTCAATTCTCGAGCGAGGTCGTTCTGACTAGGTCATTGTTTCTGGGTGTGTGTGTACGGGTTTTTGTGCGACACTTGGGGATTTGGGTCCTAGTACTATAAGGCTAAGATGGCACTTCACTTTTAGAGTGAGGTGTTGTCTTAGTTGGTTAGTGCACCGCCTTTAAGGATTTGCTTGAAATTTCAAAGTCACAAGTTCAATTCTTGGGGGAGGTAAGCCTGACTAGGTTGTTGTTTTCGGGTGCGTGTGCACTAGTTGTTGTATAACACTTGGGGGCTTTGGGCCCTGGTAATATAAGGATAATTCGACACTTAACTTTTAGAGTGATGTGTTGGATTAGTTGGTTATTTCACTGCCTTTAAGGCTTTGCTTTAACTTTCAAAGTCACAAGTTCAATTCTCGAGGGAGGTCATCCTGACTAGGTCGTTGTTTTTGGGTGCATATGCACTAGTTGTTGTGCGACACTTGTGGGATCTAGGCCCTGGTACTATAAGGCTAAGATGAAACTTCACTTTTAGAGTGAGGTATTGGCTTAGTTAGTTAGTGCACCACCTTTAAGGCTTTGCTTTAACTTTCAAAGTCACAAGTTCAATTCTCAGGGGAGGTTGGCCCAACTAGGTCATTGTTTTTGGGTGCGTATGTACTGGTTATTGTGTGACACTTGGGGACTCCAAGCCTTGGTACTATAAGGCTAAGCCAACACTTCACTTTTAGAGTGAGGTGTTGGCTTGGTTAGTGCATCACCTTTAAGGATTTTCTTTAACTTTCAAAGTCACAAGTTCAACTCAAGCATGGCGTCATCCTCACATGTGCAACATCCTAGCCTCTAAGTGTGACATCATCATGGAAACAGGATCTATATATAACCTCTCCAATGAGGTGTACCATTCTCATCAAGGGAAATGGAATCCATCTGAACCCTAACATCCTCAAAGAGTCCAACGTCCAAGGAAGGGGCTTCCTACACTCTAAGTGACCCATTAGGCCAACGATGCAACATCCCAGCTCACATGTGCAATGTCCCAAGGCCAAGAGATGTTGGAGGGTATCAAGAAGCAGGCCAAGTCATCATATGACCCAACACTCATCATAAAAGGTGCAACAACCTCCATACAGTGTGCAATGTCCTGCGAGAAGCATCAAAACATCCTCTAGAGGACCATTTCAAGGGGTGCAT
Organism: Picea engelmannii; assembly: GCA_009831015.1. Classification (NCBI taxonomy): domain Eukaryota; kingdom Viridiplantae; phylum Streptophyta; class Pinopsida; order Pinales; family Pinaceae; genus Picea; species Picea engelmannii. The sequence goes on along the minus strand of ML777311.1, from coordinate 1,148,237 downwards.
CATCATCAAGCAAGGGCTCAAAGAATCAAGCGAGACCAACCATCATGGATACAAGAGTCATTAGAATCATAAAAGTAAGTCATAATTTAATGCAAAATCCACATAAGCAATTCACATCAGGTATCTTCTTCAAACTTCACACTAACTTAAGACTTTATGCAATTTTCCAAGTTTAGGTATGGGAGGACAATCACAAGACCCTATTAGGTGTGTTGATACCCAAGCAGAGGAGTAGTTCCTGAGAAACTCATCAAAGTGCAAGTGTGAATGAATGGTATGACATGGTGTTTACTTCATGATCATGGTGTCATTGACATGCAAGGCCACAAGTGAGGTTCATCTCCATGAGTACCTTTATAGAGGAAGTGCTTGGTTCGTTGAGTTACTATTTCCTCGTCATTGCTTCATTCCACCCTTATCTTGTCTTTTGATATTCATTAATTGTTTTTAAATCCCCTTTTTAGGGTTATGCATTTATGCCATTGGGATTCAATTCACTCCTTTTCTTTAGATATGCATTCAATGCATTAGGACTTGAGGTGATGGCCTCATTGCGAGGGGGTAGAGCTCAAGATAATCTTAGCTTTTGATTTATCATTTATATCCCATTATTTGTTTTCACTTTGAATTGATAATATGCTCTTTCCATTATTTCTTACTAGTTGCATCAACCTGTAGTATTCAAGCCCCTTCTTCTTATGGGTGGATGAAGTATGGACCTTTTTGGGATACATGTAACAACCACTTCCAAAACATAGGATAACAGGAGGAATATGGATGGAAAGTGTTAAGTATGAAAAGGTACAGGTACATTACCCCTATCAAGGTTTCCCAATAGTACCCTTGTTCCCCAAGAGTGACAACACTTGACTAGAGCACAGATGATGGCCACCAAGGTGAAACAAGGCAAAAAGTATAACTTCCAAGAATTATGATTTATTATCTAACTTCAACCCATGATCCTTACATAAATGCCCAATGCATTAAATGTAACAATTTGTATAAAAAAATGATTAATGTACCTCATGTGTGTTGGACCACCATCATCAGATGAACCTGTTGATCAAGTGAATGAGTTGAGCAATGATGAGGGAGAGGCACTTGAGGGGTTGTTGTTTGTGGAGAATGCTAGTCATAATCTCTGGGATCATTGTCTTCAATGTGGATCATGAAAAATAATCTCCTATGGTTACCCCTAGGTGAGAGGGATTAACAATCGCAATAACTTTCTAATTTAACACTTCATATTGATAAGCTCTGCATTTGGTTTTTGTTTGTGAAAATGCTTTTGTATTCCCTTGTGGGACATGTTACCCCCCCTAGCCTAGGGGTAACTAAGGAGGTGATGTCTCGATCCCGCAGGTAGCAAACATGGAGTGTCGAGAGCCAGGTGACCAGCTGAGCCCACATTGAGCAGACATAGCCCCTCCTCTCCCCCGCACTTCACCATTCATTGTCAACAACATAGCAACGTTCACCACACCAACCTAGCCCAAAAAGGAAAATAGCTCTTGCTTCATGATGTAACAAGTCCAGTCTCATGGTAAGTGTCACTTTAATAATTGAAGCATTTGAACATGTTGAAAAGGGTCCTTTCTTGATTATGGAACATTTGCTTGGAAATTATTCCTTTTTCCTTATTTCACCTTGGTGGTTGACATGGTTTCCTAGTAAGTGGGTCACCCTCAAGAAAATTGTTGCTACCGGCGGGTCTCCTTGAAGGGTCGTCATAACATTCTCGCTCATACTTACCACTTTCCACACCTCTTCCCCTCCATTTCCTCATCTTTTGAGTTTTTGGGTTCGTTGACCCCAAGAAGGGCTTGTCCCTCATTTCATGGGAAGAAGGGGATGAAGGCCTAGGGGTGCTGTAGCTAGCACTGCAAAAGTCAAAATCCATAATCTATATTTCTAGATGCTTTCCCTAAGGTCTTGAGAGCAATGAAATGCTTCTCCATAAAAATGAAGGACCTTTAAAATAAAAGAAATAAAAATGTTGTGCTTGATGGGGGAATGCATTGCGGTGTTCCTTAATTTCCAGTGCATATGGCACTCGATGTGTTCTAATTTCAAGTGGCATTGCAGTGTTCTTTTACTTTCCATTGCATGTAACACTCAATGTTCAGACAATAAAAAATGAAAGAAAAATAAAGGGCTTGGAAAAATGTTGCATTGCAAACGAAGGGATGCAACACACCCTCCACAAAGGCACCTGTAAATGAAACAATATGAACCCTTCATATGTCAATAACTCCATGCCCAAGAATACTACCCCCAAACCACCTCATACTCACTATATGGTCTAGAGAGGGTCTTCTTGGGAAACATTCCTTGACTTGGAGATTGGTCTACCCAATAGGGCACTGTGACACCCTCCCATATCTAAGGTCTTTGAACATTTGTTTAAATTGAAAAGGGGGGACATGATGCACTTGTTTGGGTGGTTCTTTTATTAAATGTGACCTACTTGGCATGATTCATATGACTTGTGGACCCTTGGAGGGTGTATTTTATTGTCTTTTCAAGATCTTGCCCGGTGAAAACTATTCATGGAGAGACTAAGCCACTTTGACCTTCATAGGGGCTTGAAAGTCCATCGGATGGATGTTGCACCCACACATTGGAGGTCTAAGATGATGAACGTTGCACCCACACATTGGAGGTCTAGGATGATGAGCGTTGCACCTTGGGAGACGTCTCTGGCACTTGGACAAGGCTCGAAAGCATGAAGGGGAGATAACGTCACCCTCCTATGCCCAAATGTCCCTCTTTTGGAGCACGACATCACACTTTTGAGGGGACATTTTACCTTTTTAGTGCACTTGGTGGTGTTTTGGTCTTGAAGTCCCACTCTCTTGCTTGATTTGGGGGTGACGTGGCACATTTCTAGCATGACGTTCTAGCCTTTGGAGGCTTATCTTCACATGTGTCACCTTGGAAAGGAGTTTTATGGGTTTGTGTTCCATCATTTTGTTATTCTTGGTCATTTTGTAGCCTATGTGGGAAAAAAGAGCAAATTGATTTGGTAATTATACATTGTAACTTTTGGTTATGACCTAACATTAGGGTTTTAATGTAAAAGTGGACAAATGTGGAAAAAAATGACTTGGGTTTTCTTCATATAAATATGAGGCAAGTCATTTTCATTTTCTTATAACTCATCACTTGAGAATTTGCTCTTGACTGAAATTTTAGCGTCTTTGGACAATTCACTATCTCTCTTCTCTTGTGCAAATGGATGAAATACTTGTTATTTGGAGCAATAAAGGCTAACGATTTTTCTTTATGGTATTTCTTTGGCAATTTGTGGGTGGATCTTGGTAGTAAGGGTTTATTGCATGCTATCTCTTGGATCTTGGTGAGTAATTTCTGCAATTTATGATCATTTTGCTTGTTAAATTCAAGAAATATATCTTAAACCCTAGGAGTAAAAGGGCTTACACCCTTCACCAAGGTTTATTTCTTCTTTGCTATTGAAGGGCTATAAGGCTTGCAAAAAAAAGTAAGAGGGTTTACATCCCTAGAGAAAATTCAAACCCTAGTTCATTTTGGATCTCAAGCTAGACGATTTGGTGTATTGTTGTTGGGTTTTATAAGGATTTAACTTCCAACAAATATCTCTTCTTCCTCTTTGTTTAACTTGCCTTCCAAGGAAGAGACTTCATTCACCCAATAACAATGCACTAATCTTTGCATTGGAGATTGTTAATTGTTGCATTGTTAAACATGAAAATTGATGGTTTGGAATTGTTCTACATGCTTTAAACTATCTTATGCTTCAAGGGTGTCTTGATTTGTGAAGTGGTTAGTTTGTTGTTATAAACATTAAGCTACAACCATTAGGGCTGCGGTAAACTATCTTTCTCAACAATTTCTCTTCACTTTTGACYGTTGAAATTTGCATGCAAACAGTGAAATTTGATCTACTTTTCAAGGGATATTGATTGGGTGGCTTGCTTGTTGATTTTGTTGGTTAAAAGTTGTTGTAACAAAAGTTTGCTACAGCCACAGGGCTGTTATAATTCTCTGTTGATAACACTCTTTTACAACCCTCCTTTGTCATATAATTCATTGTTTTAAGCATTGGAATATTATCTCTAAGTGCATGTTAATTTGTCCAAAATTATATGTTGGTTAGATTATGTAATTTGCAGCCGTTATAATTTTGTCATTGTTGATATATAATTGTTTATTTCTGCAATTTCGGGAAAGTTTCTTTTTTATTTCCCTCTTGTCTCGGGGCTTATATTATCATATATTGTCTTGGTTTGGCTTGTCTAACATCGTTTTGTAGATACACAACATTGGCAACCTTTTCTTTGACCTATACTCATCTTCCATCAAGCCTCAAGACCCTTCAATTGTGACCTATAGGGGTCGTTCCTTCAGCACTTGGCCTCTCCCCTTGCAATCCCCCTAGGGTCACTTGGGAAGTCTCCCTTGTGTTGGACTTGTCCATCACTAAAACGAGGGGGATATCTATTGAGGTGACAGTGATAGGTGTCCCCAATTGTGTCACGTATTTGTTGCTTGGATTGGGATTTGTCCAAACTACAAACTATGCAATAACAAGAGAATTTCTAATTTCACAACTAGATTACAGAGTCCGCCCCCCCTCAACCATTTATTTCCTTTTGGTTGTTTGCAGTATGTTGTTGGTCACTTTATATCCACTTGAATTGACAGTGAGCCATCAAGGGAAGTTCAAGTGTGCATTGCTCAAATTGAAATTTTGAATTCTCCCCACCTACTTGAAATTAGTTGACTCGGACTCAGTCGAGTTGACCGAGCCAACCCCAAACCGGTCCAACTCGGTCATTTTGTTGACTCGGCAAGTTGGTTTGGTACTAAATCGGTCAACTCAGTCGAATCAAGGCTTGACTTCATTGAGTAGATACTAGACCCCACCGACATGCAAGATTAATTTTTTCATTAAAAGGGTTTGACCAAAAATGCTCACAATTAATGGTAATGTTGGCATTTCCTTTATCTTTCATTTTTATCGTTTTACTTAAATTTTTAATATTATCATTAATTGTTTCAGGATGTTTGAGAGTGGTTCCAACCTCATCAGACTTCATATGGAAAAAGTAGAAATTCATATCCCATTCAAAATCAAACAG
>ML777311.1:1094323-1111620 GCA_009831015.1 Picea engelmannii | reverse complement strand
TTTTTCCATCTAAGGAAGGAGGAGAGAGAACGAGGCCTTGCCATAGCAACACCGGAGTGAGGCTCTCTCCCCTAGGGTTTTGTCTCTGAGGCCCTGCCATAGCAGCACTTCAAAGCTCTTCCCTCCAGTCCTTAGCCGTCCTCCTTCAACTCCTGCGTCCTTCATTATTGACTCCATTTAACCCTAAAGGCACCGATCTAAGACCTCAACCGTTGAAGTAGAACCTGATCTAAACACTTTCAATAGCTTTGAATTGAAACCTTAACTACACTAACCCTAGCTCTACCTAACCCTACTAACCCTAAGTTGCTGACGTCATTATTGAAAAGTTCATCTTTATTGCAGTAAAGTTTTACTTATTGAGCAATTGAATGATAGTTAAAGGCATTAATTGAGTTAAGAAGTGATTTGTTGTATTGAATGTTGTATCATTCTAGTATTTATTGATGAAGTGACATTACTGCTATTGCTATTTTGTAAACATTGACTTCATCAACATTTACTTTTAAACTGCTCATATTGAATACCAGATAGTCTTTAATATATATGAAGTACTAATCAAAGATTGCACGTATCAGTTTCCTTGTTGTATTGTCTCAAGCAGGTGCTTTTCTTTCTTTGGTTATACCTTATTATTGGCTGTTTAGTCGGGACTATCTGATTAGCGGTGATCTGTGAAAGGGAATTTGTCCTTCTCCTTTTATCCTTTTCCCTTTCAAAACCCCAGGTCACCGGGGACGTCTCCCCTGGGCCTAGCCTCCCTAAAGAGAAAGAACCTACCCATCGTGGTGACATTGGGTGGGATAGGTTCCTGTTATGCCAGTTTGGCCCTCTACCTTATAGCCTTTTCTCCCAGCTACAAACTGTGCGATAACATGTTCCACTAATTGTGACTATACGTCACGAATCAAGTATCTGTGTGCTACTTGGTGTGGTAGTGTACCACTTGATTGTAGTTGTGTACTACTATGGATAGACACAGTTGTGTTCTATTGAATGATATTGTTTCGATTGCCTTGAAGACTATTAGCAGTGTTGGAAATGATTATCAGCTAGATGGATGATCAATGAACAGAGATTTCTGAAACGGAAAATGGTTCAGGACATTTATTCTTCTAGGACATATGTCCAGATTAGGAGAATGGCTCTTGTGTCACTCTATGGTGTGAGTGACTTATCCAACATCATGTTTGATTACTCAGATGGAGTATGGTTTCAAGAGATGATGCATCTGATGACACTGATAGTGATGATGGTGCTCATGATCTAGTCATGAGATAGTCTATACAACTATGTTGATGCTACCAGGTAAATGGTATGTTTGTGCTCAAGACCATTACCTTCAAATACCTCCCTAGCTAGGAGGGGGTGTTGATATTATGGTAGCTGCGGGAGGTATTTACCTCCACGTGTAAACCTAACGAGAATAGAATATTCCGGGAAGCAAGAAGAAACCCTAATTGATTTGTTAATAACCCTAGAAGACAAGTCGGCTCAAGGGAATGACTTGTATTAGGTTATTAGCCTCCAAGAGAAGAAGTCGGCTAAAGGAAATAATATATACTAAAGAATTAGAACCCAGAATGAGAAGTCGGCCCAGGCAGTCTGCCAGATTTAGTATAAATACAGGAGGCCAATCTTCATTCTGGCAGGCATTCTCAGAATTGCAGAGCACACTTGTGTGCACTGCAATTGGGCAGTTTTGTGCGCAAGTCTGGAGGAGAGTTGTCACTGCAGCTGTTGCGGCTAACATTTTTCGTTTTGGCGTGGACTATCTCTTGGTTATGGTTTGGACTATCTGATCAACTCTTGTTTGGTGCGCTATCCTTGGAGAAAGGTGCGCTACCCTTTGTTTGGCTATCTAGCCTAGGGTTTGCTTCTGGAATGATTCTCTGTCAAGGTTAAGGTGCTCGGAGGGTGGCTTTGGCCTATGGTTGGGTGACAATATTGATATTGTCTATATTTAAACGAGCACATCCATCATATTCTAACAGAAAGATCTTGGTCTCATGCATTATTACTTGGGACTAGAAGTATGGCAGAAGCGTGGTGAAGTATTCCTTGGACAAGGAAAGTATGCAGTGAAGATTCTTCAGAAGTTCGGAATGATGGATTGCAAATCCATGGGCACTCCTATGGCCATAGATATAAGAAAAGTAAGAGACTCAAATTCTGATCCAGTAGACCCGTCCCTATATCGGCAATTGATTGGGTCATTGATGTATTTAGTAAATACTCGACCAGACATTTGCTTTGTCGTAAACACACTAAGCCAATTCCAGGTGGAACCCAGACATGAGCATTGGATAGCTGCAAAGCATGTTCTAAGATATATTCGTGGGACACTAAACTATGGTTTAAGATATACCGCATTCAGCGATATACAACTTCATGGATTCACAGATTCAAATTGGGCAGGAAGTGTAGAAGAGAGAAGGAGTACTCGAGGGATGTGTTTCAGCTTGGGCTCCACTATGATATCTTGGGGCAACAGGAAACAGAAGTTTGTCGCACTTAGCACAATAGAAGCAGAATATACCGCAGCATGTGAGGCATGTACAGAAGCAGTATGGCTAAGAAAGTTGATTTTTGGATTATTTGATCAGGTTCAAGATTCGACCATAATACACTGTGACAATCAGAGTTGTATAAGGATATCAGAACACCCAGTGTTTTATGAACAGTCGAAACCAATTGAGATCAAATACTACTTTATTCGAGACAAATTCCAAGAAGGAGAAGTGAAGCTCCAGTATATCCCCACAAATGAGCAGACAGTAGATATCTTGACAAAGCCTCTGTCCAAAATAAAGTTTGCATACTTATGAGACAAGTTGGGGATAGTGGAAATAACTCCCTTAGTTGAAAGGGAAGAAATGGCTCTCCAGGTTGGGAGGGAGCACTAATATATCATTGATTTATGGACAGTCAATTTCCAACTTGGAAAATGGTCCAGGATGGGCAGTTCCTTTCCAGTTCGGAAAGTGGTTTGAGATTTCTGACGGACAAACATTTTCCAGTTCGGAAAATGGTCCAAATCGAACGGTCATTTTTGTAATGAAAATGGTTCGATAGATTGTTGACGTACCATAGACACCTATTCCCCTTGTGGCCAGTGTGGGGGAATGGTCTAGGACAGTCTTTCTTCTTGGCAGTCACTCTCAGTAGTGGTCAAGAAGAATGGTCTGCCTCGTCGGGCAGTCATTCTTTCGAAGTTCACAGTTGTGAGCAGTTTCGAAGAATAGTCCGTTTTGGAGGTTGGTGCAGGACAGTCATTTTCTTAGGAAATGGTCCGAACAATCATTCCCTAGGGCAGACTCATTCTCTCTAGGTTGTACATTTTTTAGTGCTAGAGGAATGGCCCAGTTTGGTGAATGGTCCAAGTTCAGCAATCAGGGACAGGCATTCCCTAGGACAGATTCATTCTCTCCAAGTTGCACTTTGTTTGGTGCTGGAGGAATGGTCCAGGCTCAGAAATTGGGGACAGTTATTCTTCCATGCTTGAGAAGAATAGTCCAGATAGCCCATGGTTGATGTTTTACTTTCTGAGGGTAGATGCTTTTCCTGATCTCACAAATGTGAGTGGAAGAATGGCCCAGATCACTCAGTTTATATCATGATATTGCTTTTCTGTGCAGGTTGATATCAGATGATATGATCGCTATGGAGACTGTATGTCTCTAGACAGTATATGTATGCTACTATGGTGGATATGTTCCACTGGTTGTGACTATGTGTCACTGATTAAGTAGTTATGTACTACTATGGATAGACACAGTTGTGTTCTATTAGATGACATTGTACTAATTGTCATGGAGATTAACCAGTTGGATAATGATGGCAGTGCTCGTGATTTGATCATGAGATAGCCTCTGTGGCTATAATAATGCTACCGGTTGAATGGTCTGTTTGTGCTCAAGACCATTACCTGTTATACCTCCCTAACTAGGAGGGAGTGTTGATATTATGGTAGTTGTGGGACGTATTAACCTCCATTTGTGACCTATGACGAGATTAGAATATTCCGGAAGAAAGAAAAGACTTGGATATAACCCTAGAAGAGAAGTCGGCTAAAGAAAATATTATATATTAAGTATTTAGCACCCAGAAAGAGAAGTCGGCCCAGATAGCCTGACAAAAGAAGTATAAATATAGGGCGCCATTCTTCATTTGAGCCAGATCTCTCAGAATTGCAGAAATCCACTTGTGCGCACTACAGAAGTCCAGTTGTAAGCAAGTCTGGGGAGCAGCTGCTGCCGGCAGTCCTGCAATCTGAATTTTCTGTTTTTCTAGGTTGGACTCTCTGATCAGTTTTGGTTATCTTTGCTTGGTGTATTAGCCTTGGTTGGCTATTGGTTTGTTGGCGGAATTCTTCTCTCTGTCAAGGTCAAGGTGCTCGGGGGTGGCATTAGTGCCTATGGTTGGGTGACAATACTGCTACATTGTCTATGGTTAAACGAGCACACCCACTTTACTAACACTTTAAAGAACCCAAAGGGCTCCCTCCCTTGTGGGCCAGACAACATTCAATTGACTTTGTTCTAGGATCCCAGCTACCAAATCAAATTCACTACAAACCACACTGGTGAAGAGTGCATAAATAGTACACCAAATTAACTAGTTGCTTGAAGAAGGAAAAATCCTACCCAGCACAGACTACCAGGAGTGGACTGAGTGGAGCCTTTGCACAGACTACCAGGCACCTGGCACTCTATAAAATGTCGGTTAAAACCCATTATCCTCTCCCCAAGATTGACAACCTTATAGACCAGCCAAAAGGAGCCAAATACTTCATGAAGATTGATTTTACCTTTGGTTCCCATCAACTTTGCATGGAGCCTCACAAGGTCTAGAAGACATCATTCAAGAAGAAATTTGGGCTCTACAAGTGGCTGGTAACGCTTTTTGGCCTGCACATCATCCGTGACATTTTCGGGCCTCTTCTTGGGGTATTTGTCATGGTCTACCCGACCAAAAATTCAGAATATCAGTTTATGGAGATATAAAACAACCAATAGATCTGCAAACCATGTAATTTACATGGATATTGGCAGAACAAGTATTAATGTTTAGTGATATCCTACCGACGTGAAAGAAAAGGGTGCTATTAAATTTCTTCTACCAATCTTAAAAATTAAATAGCTAAGTTACTAACCAGCCCAAATATAAGAACATAAATAATATACACTGTATCTATAATTCAACCTGTGAAATTTGTCACGAAAAAGTAAGTAAAATAATCAGTTGCATACATGGTAACATTCACATTCATAATCACCTACCAATTGCACAAGTATTGGGAACCAAAAGAGATCCAGAGCATTACATCTTGTTACTAGGAAATCAGTACTTGCAAAACCAGTTTAATGGCCAAAAGTTCTGTTGAACAAAATTCCAATGGTTATTTGCAGTAATCCAAGCACTACTCTCCTAAGCACTCACCTTTTCCTTCATCTTCTCTGATAGATCAACATCAACCATTGTACTTTGGTTCTTAGCTAGCTGGGCATTTTCTTCACGTTCATGCCTACGTCGTTTTGCATTGCAGACTGCACATAGGCAGCCATCTTTATGGTGATATTTGCTGCATAACAACCAAGGAAATATAGCATAAATACTCAAAGTAACATCTCCACCACTTTTAAAATCCATAAAATGAATGTTCTAGATCTGTATGTTGGAAAACAAGTTCTCTCTCTTTGGTTCATCCTTTCTCTTGAAAACTTTGAAGGAAAAATTGGTATTTGACATGTCTGAACCTAATAAAAGGTAATTGCAAATTAAATACAAATTGTGCTTAGTGGTTTCCAGTTCCTCAGGATGAATAAGACAATACTTTTCCTGCATAGATGAATATGACTTTGCAAAAACCAAACTAGTAAAATAAACATAGGGGAATAATTCAGAACTTATCAAGGAAACTGAAATTGAAATTGAAATTATATTAAACTTTAATATCCTCAAACGATCAATATAACGGCCAATGGAACTCGGGACTGAAAGACAAATCAGCATCTAAGTTACATCCAATTAGAGAGTACTTGATGTTTCTACAAGACAAATACATATATGTAAGCTAAGCATTAAAAATATAAAAGAAAAAAGTGAAGAAAAGGAGAAGCCTCTGCTGCTTGCCCCAAAGAAAACTTCTAATGGTGGAATGGGATGATTGCACATTATGAGGGACCAAGGGGGTTTGGGGGTCCCTGACATAAGAGCGCAAGGGGTGGTTTTTGCAGCAAATGGGTGGTCCATGCATTGGAAGGGGATGCTCCTTGGTAAATCTTAGTTTGGCACCGGATTTTCCAGGCTTGGCATATTTAGGGTATTGAAGGATATTTTTAGATGTCTGACATAATTGGGAATGCTCGAGCCTTCATGATTCGAGGATCTTCCCTACTTAAGAGGTGTGGACATCTTGGCAAGTTGTGTTTGGTTTTCTTGATTGGCAATTTGAGGGGCCCCGGGATGCTTGGGATTTGGTGTCAAAGCCAATTTTACATTCCCATCCCCTGACAGTAAGGTCAATGTTTTGTCTAGGTTTGCTGGAAAAAGATTGCCAAAGAAAGGTCTCTTTTTTTGGAAGGATTTGGATGATCATATAAATAGTGTGCTCTTAATCAGGCCCAAAAGCTCACCAGTTCTAACAGATTTGTTTTAGAGGACCTTTGTCACATGATCCCTGGTGATTGTCTTTTTAAAATGCAGTTGCATCGGTCAAGACCATTTTGGAGGGGCTAGGGATGGAGGAATGAGAAGCCCTTCTACACTTATGTGACCAAGAATCTTTATGATATGGTACGACATACCTTTGACATTGTTACTCGTCTAAACAAAAATTCGAGGATGAAGGAACCTGTGGCATGTTGATTGTGGAGGTGCTAGTCCATCTGAAATCACATGCATGTTTTAAACAGAAGGTTTGCAGGTGGCTTCTACCCTAGAAAGGGTTGGTTGTCAATCACAGGCTTCATAAAATTGGTGTGACAGATGTTGCTTGTGTTGGGTGTGGCAAGGATGAAACGGTGGAACATGTTTTTTGGAGATATCGTGCTGCAAAGGTATTTTAGTTATGGTTTCAAGTTGAGTATCACTTCTTCCTCATTACTTTGATTTCATGGAAAGGTCCCCTTCTGGGAAACACTGGAATGATTCAGGGCAGCTACAAGGCCTTGTGGGATTCAATATAGTTGCTTGTTATTTGCTTTCTTTGTAAACATTGATGTAAAATTACTTTTCAAGAGGTCCCTTCCTCTTTTAGCTTAGGCATTTGACGAGTTTCAAGCAAGGGTTGGCTTTGCTTGTGAAAGTCAAACTCAATGTCTTCCATTGTGATATTGAGTCCCTTTCTCTTGGTGCGGAGGAGAATATGCTCTTTTTTGGCTTTTTCAGGGTGCAATTTCCCTAGTACCATTGTTGTTCATGTGATGTAACTCTCTGACCTATGATGTACTTATTTGTTCCATGATGTAATATAAGTAGAATTTCAAAAAAAAGAAGTCAACTAAAATATGTCGCTATAGAAAACGTAGATTAGTTATGTGAAATATACTTTGCAAATCCCAACTATGTGAAACTAACAAACAATTAGCTGCCATGAATGACATTGAAATCACCCACAACACCAATGAAGAATGTTCCTAGCAGTATATTCATCTATGGCAGGAATGAAGTCAAGCAAGCACTCTCTTTGTTGGACCCTTAGTGATATTTCTCTTCCTCTTCTAGAGATGGTGGTATATGTGGTTTTGTGTCTTTAAGCATTTGTGCTTCTGTAACCACTTCTAGCTTTTGAAACCCCTCTTGTTCTTCTTTCATTCAAGGTCAAGCCCTAGGAGCCCATATATCCCTTAGATTTTCCATGCTAAAGGTATATGAGTTTCCATCATGCCTAATCCTAATGACAAGGAGACCATGTCATCCCCAAAAGACATCAAGTTCCAAAATACTATAAATAAGGGATCTTGTCTCCCGCAAAGGCATCACAATGTATCAAGGATTCACCTAATCAAGTGATCATTGAGCATCCACCCATTTTCATTTGGCATTTCAAAACTCTCCTCATGCGAGATTGACCAATCTTCAATTTTAGGCATTTGCATTTACCCTTTTTACCCCACTTGACTGAGGACTCTAACTAAGTTGACTTGACTCGACCTATCATGTGCTTAATCGCACCACATTTTGACAATTGCTCTCCTCATTCTTTGTAAAAAAAATTCATCATATTTTAACATCACAAACCCAAGTAGATCGATGCATGTAGCTTCCTCTTTCCATATAAAGAGCATGTTTAAGACAATATCCTTCGCTCAAGTGTAAACACAAGTTTGGATTCAATTCTAGACACCCCAAGTACAAGGTTCTCATCACCACATCTACCAAAGGCAATTCCTTCCATCTATTGCTACCACAATCCCCTCCTCCTCTTTGCTTGCAATCCCTTCCAACCATTTCCTCGCAACCCCCTCCTCCTATCTATCATGACCCCCTTTGCTCACGACCTGTTAGCACAAATTTCCATCCTCCAATAGAGCTGATATAACCTGTTATTACAGCGATGAAAACTTGGCTAATTGAACAAGTAATAGCCCCAAACTGTCACGGGCTAAACCCCTCTCCGTTTGGGCTAGTGCTTGCGAGCCTCTGGGGGATTCCGAAGGCACCCTTGGTACCTTGCTGCTGTCCTTTTAGACTGATTTTCTGCGTTTAAACTAAAAAAACAGCAAGCTGTTTGTCTTGGACAGCATGTCAAAATTGTCCAAAACGATAGGAAAATATGATTTCTTCACTTGGAGGATTCCTACAGGGTTAGCACAATGAATATGGAATAGAAATAAAACAAAAAAATACTCAAAAGATCAATGAAATCACAATGAACAGTTAAGGAGAATGACAAATCAGATTGCAAAATTAACAAAATACCATCAAGAAACAAGGTTAGAACACAAACACTCGATTTCTTTATTGATAGGCTTGCAAGAGGGTTGGTTGCGCCACAATTGGCAAGTCCACAACCGGTACAATAATCACTTTGCTCAAAGAACAGTCACTAGACTAAGAACAAGAGAGAGGAATGAGAAAGAAACACTATGCTAGCTGCCGCAATATCCGACCAAGAACACTAGTGAAGCATCCAATAAATAGCTATTAGGGCACATATCCAAGGGAGAAAGAGGAAGTCGCATGAATCGGTAAAAAGGGCAAGTATGGAAGCATGAGTGGATGAGTGAAGGATGGACTGCATGCACTTGAGTGAGAAAAGGCAAGTGGAAGAGTGAGAGGTTGCATGTGCAAGGAAGAGGGAGAATGAAGGCGCATTGGCTTTATGGAGTACAAGAGATGCATGGAGGCCAAAATTAGCTTTCCAACGCATGTCTTCATGCTAAATTTGTCAAAAGGATGAGTGAATTATGGCTAAGGGAAAATCCGCCTTACTTTTTAGGGAATTCTCTAAAATTTAGGAAATTAATGTTTAAAACAAAATTAGAGTGAAATTTGAGGAAATAATGCATGGAAAGTAAAAAAGTGAATGTGAGGAGGAATTAGTGAGAAAAATTAGACAATATTAGCTAAATTTTCTCCTGGGAAATGCCACCTCATCAATGCATCCCTCTGACTCAATTAATTATTTTCAAATGCTGAAGTCTTGGAAAATGCACCCTTATGCCATGTGGATGCCACATCACTCTGATACTCTGCCAAATGTCGAAATCTGATCTTGCCACTTGGCACTGCTGGAGATGACGATCACTGCTAAAAATAGAAATTTCCAAAAATAGCCATTCGGTCCCAAAAATTCAAAACTTGTCGAAACTGAGTCAAGCTTTCACCAAATGCTCGGGATGACTAGGAGACCATCATCATGTGTCTACTACTAAAAATAGAAAATCCCCACATGTCCATGATATTATACTCATTGGATTCGATTTTTCGCAAGGAATCTAAATCCGCAATCAGAATCGACATGCGCGCCCTAGTGCTCAACCTACTAAAAATAGAAATCTATTCCAAATCATCCAAGAAAAGGTCCAAAAGACTCATAATGTCTCAAGGATCAATAATATGTGCACGGAATCCGAATCTGGGGCCAAGAAATCAAACTGCTAAAAATAGAAATTTCTTGCATGTCGCCCGAAAAAGTGCTATCGGGCCTAGAATCATGCAAGGACCATCCCTGTGTGCTCAAAATTGCTCCAAACTGTCAAGAGACCCACTCAAACCATGTCTCTTAAAAAGTAACAACACCTGTTGTATGTAGACATCTCTCCCAAATGCATGGGAAATCAAGCTAACTCTACCTCTGAACAAAATAACCTTGTATCGATTCATATACTTGTCTTTGATGGGAACCAACCTCCTGCACAAAACAAGTGCTAAACTCTAGGAGAATCTCAGAATGCCAGCCAAAATAGTGCATGTTGGCTCTTAACCCTCAATATTTCCAAGGGTGAAAATCTAGGGGTTAACAATGGCGACTCAAGGGGACAAGATCCTCATGTGGGATGTCGAGAACCATATGAATCTTTGTGTCCATAAAAATGATGTTTTGTGAGAACTCTGTAAGATGTACCAATGATGCTCTAAAAAGTATGTACCAAAATATATCTCTGTAAATGTGTGGAAGGAAAGAAGGCCATGTAAGCTGACAATGAAGATCTTGTAAGCTGACTTATGATACCAAATCCTGTCCAATGGGCCATGCAGTCAAAGTATATAAACCTCATGTTGACCACCTATTCAACTAGGGGGTCAACTCCATGTACCATGAAGATATGCATCATCAGATGCAAACAAGTCAAAGACTTTTGGGTTCTACAGGGCAACTTTTGCTCCAGCACAAATTTTTGTAATCGGAATTTCCACACCCCTGCATGGGTTAATAATGTAATAGGTCTGCATGGATCATAGTTAGGTCAGTTACCTTAAGATTTCTTCATTAGGAGAGTTCCTTTCACTGAATGTTTTTTATCCTCGGGATATTAATCTGGCCTAACCAGCCTTATTAATTTCCCTTGAGTTTTTCACTCCCACTAGCAATAAATCCTCCAAAGTGATGAAAGGTGTTCTAATGAAGTCATCCTCTGGTAGCTAGTGTTTAGAAATGATGTAAATGACCATGTAAGACAGCACAAAAAGTTTCGTGATTTTTAGTCGAGTCTAGATAGGTTTTTTTTAATTAATTAAAATTTCCTAAGGTTGGGGTTTTAATTAATTAATTAATTGATTATTTTTTGATAAATAATGTAAAAGACTAGCTCCTTAAGCTTTTGATAGGGGTATTTATACTCAAAAGAAATGGAATGAGACCCCCTACACCCTTGGACCAAGTTTCAAATCAGTCAGACAAGTTTTGTTAGGGCTTTGTCCACTTAGGAGTCTGTCAGATAAAAGCAGTTTTAAATTTTAATTGCTAACCCAAGACATGGGAAAAATGTCAATTTTGTAATTAATGGGCAATTGAGATAAAGTAAAGATGAATTATGATGGAGAGAGACTCCCTAACCTACCCAAACCCCCTTTCCTAACCTTTATATACCCCAACTAACTCTTTAATTATTTCCTCCTTGGGATTTGCGCCCCCACTTCATGTAAAGAGTTGGAAACTCATTTAAAATGAGTCGTGGGCCCCTCCTTGATGAAGTGCGCCCCTCCTACACCTTCCACGTCCTACTTAGGAGTGTGCCAACACACTCCAACCACACTCCCTCACACTCTCACGCCTTTCCTTCGGGATTTGCACCCTCACCCTTTGGAGAAATGGAAACATCATGTTAAAAAGTGGAAATTGCTTTGAAGGAAAGCGTGGGCCTCCCTATTGACCAATGCACCTTCATGGGGAGGCCAACTCACCCTCCATCTCACTCACTTGCCATTCTCTTCATACCCTAAAAGCTTGCGCCCTCATTGGTTGGAGTTCCTCATGAGCTTGGATTTTGACATTTGTCAAAGATCCAAGAGGGTTCTCTTTGGCTTCTCATGATATATAAGGAACCTCTCCCTCATTCATTCCTCACCATTCTTCAGAGTATTGTTATGCTACCCTTTTCTCACCATCTCTCTCTCTCTCTCATTGTTATCTTCTTTGGTTCACTTGTTCTTGAAGAGCTTGGAGCAACTTTGTTGCTACAACCTCTTCCATTGATAATAAAGAATTGCTTTGGAGGAATCTATTTGCGAGGTGATACTGCTCCTTTCTTAAAATATTATTGTGATCATTGAGTAGAATTGCTTAAGTAAAACTTTTTTTGCTTAGTTGGGTTTAGTAAATTTATGATTGCTGACCTATATGCATTGTATTCATTTATAATACTAACTTTGTTGTGTTATTAATGCATGCAGTCCATTATCTACTTTGTCTCACATTCTATTTGAAATTTGCAGGTCATCTTGAAGAGAGTTGTTGGGATAGATCCAAGCAAGGATTTGCTCTCATCTCTCACTAAAACTTCACAGCTTTTTCTATTCATCTTTCTCTTCATATCATATCCTGATTTTGGGTGCTAACTCACTTAGATAGGTCAATAAATTCATATAATTTTCTGGTTTTTACATGCTGGAAACTTCTGTTTCAAAACAGAGAATTTCCTTAACATTGTGAGTGTGTTGGCAGTTGCAGCACAAATCAGCAAGCAATAGCTTGTTGATTTTTGCAGATTCTCGCTAGGTCAAGGGTGCATGCTGCCCGTTTTCAAGCACAACACACCTCCCGGAACCTCCTTTCAAAGTGGTAACAACTTCTCTTCTTTCTCTTTCAATCTAAGCGTTGTAAGCAAGCCCAAAGGAGTGTACCCAAGTGGCTTGCATTCTTTTCTTTTCAATTTTTGCTTTCCAAGTTTTAGTTTAGTTTCCTTTATGTCTTTACTTCATAGTTTAGCTACTTAGTTGTGGTATCTACACGCATGCTTAAAGTTAAAATTATCTAGAGTAGACCTCACACCTAAATGCTAGCTTAGAGCCCGTG
The DNA here is from genome assembly GCA_009831015.1 of Picea engelmannii. Classification (NCBI taxonomy): domain Eukaryota; kingdom Viridiplantae; phylum Streptophyta; class Pinopsida; order Pinales; family Pinaceae; genus Picea; species Picea engelmannii. The sequence continues at coordinate 1,098,656 of ML777311.1, read as the reverse complement.
GAGGCTTAGATTTAAATCTTTACTTTTTCGTGCATGCAAGTCATTTATTTCTCAAGTACTTATTTTTCACACATGCATGCAAATATGGGCTTCGTAAAGGTTTAAAAGTAATCGCTTTTCAAGTTGTTTTGAATTCTTTACACTTTACATGCGATAATCTCACAATCTAAGAACTTGACTCTCAATTTCGGTTTTGGGTCCCCTAGGCCCTTTTCCGGGATTTAAAATTCATAATAATACATTTGGCATCATTTTTTAGCAAGCTTTAAGCACTCAAGCACTTCAATACTTAGCTCATAAGTTTAAAATTTATTAGACTTAAAAGGGCACCTTTACCAACCATCTTCGCCATTTAAAACGGGGTCGGAGGAAGGCAAGGAAAGGTGCTAGGCCGGGGACGGTCTCGTGGCGCGCGGCATCCTTTCCGGGAGTACTCTGATCTTAGGACTGACCTGTGGAGCTAGGGTGGGCCTCATTGCCTAACTTCTTGGTAATTGGGGGAGGAAAGTATTGGGTTGACACCTAGATAGGACTAAAACAAATCTCAATTAACCACTTAATCAAATCCTTGGTCTACAGCTCTATCGGCGATTTATAGTTACACTTGCAAGCATATTGATCTCTTGTCTACATCTACATGCAAGTCATTTTATGCGTTGTGGATTAAATTATCTAAGTGGTTATATCTCTTATCTGGAACACTTTACGTTTTCACGCACTTTCTATTTATTGTTGTTCCTATAATTCGTGGTGTGATCCTTCAAGAAGTTGCGCATCCACCTGGAGGCACTCTCTTGACTAGGTCTTGAGTAATTTTCGTCTTATGTGCCATTGATAAGCAGTCCAATAGAGTAAGAGCTATTGTGAGCATACTTGGCTTGAAGTGTTGATGTTTTTCTTGTCTTGAGTATCTTTACTTCCTGCACATTCAAGCAACTTGTTAGTATATTGTATATCTTGTATTCTTTGTATCTAGTTGTATCTATCTTTGTAATATTTGTAATCTTGTAACTATTTTGTAATTAATCTCCCTTTAACTTAGTTGACCCCTTGCCCAATCTTAGGCACTAGTCTTAGTTGTCCTAGAAAAAGGATTGACTGTTCATTTTATTTGTTGCATCTTGCATTGTTGCTTAACATCATAGACTAGTTTTTCCCTGACCATTTAACTAATTGAAACCAACTCCTAGATATTTAAACTCTAAATCTCATCTAGTAACTAGGGTCTACCCCCCTTGGATTCCCTAGGAGTTAGCCTAGACGGAAGAGGTTCAAGTCAAAGTGATAGTGTGGACTTTGAACCTAGGCATTGTGCCTCCGAGGACACACTAAGTGAGCACGACTTAGCTCACGTTTGCAAGTGTGTATAAGGACGGCAACATCTTTGGCGTCATTTCCGAGGATAAGTCATTTATCCTTGGTCAAAACGACTTAACTTATTCTTTTAAAACTAAACAATAAAAATCTTTAGTCCCTAAAATTCTTTGAACTTGCATTGGTTGATTTTGTGTGATTCTTTTCCAAGTGGTGACTCCATTGAACAAATCTGTCAGGTACATTACTAGGAGCATTGCACAAGGATTGATTTACTCTTTTCTTGAACTCAAAAAGGTTTATAGGAGGAGGATAAAACGCCTTGCTCCTAGGAGGCTACTTGAAAGTCTTGGAGAAGAAGCACTCACTGATATCCAATTCTTGTTCCAAACTAATAATCAACAAACTGTTAATACGCCCACTAATACTCCTAACGCAACCATGAGTGTGTTTTTGAGGCCCTTCAATCTTGCAGCAATCCAAGGTGCCCCACACCAAGTCCCTGAGAAGGCCATAGACAAGTTACCTACCTTTCAGGAAAACAATGCCATCAATGCAAAGTCTCACATCTTGAATTTCCAGATGTGTGTGGAAAGATATTGTCCGGGGTCATAATGAAGATGATGTAAAAATGACCCTATTTGTGTATTCACTAGAAGGTGATGTTGCTGAATGGTTTACTGAGTTTGATCCAACAAAGTTTAGCACCCTTGATTCAATATTGGAAGAATTTAGAAAGAGATGGGGTGATCAGAAGGAACATAGGTTTCAGTTAGCTGCCCTCACTTCTAATCAGAAGAAAGAGAATGAAACTGTGGAAGAGTTCAACACTAAGTTTAACAGTTTAGTGAAGAGTCTGCATGACAATATAAAACCCTCAAATGTTGCAGCCTTGATATATTATATGGAGGCTTCTGAGGGTGAGATGAGGTATGCCTTGAGGGATAAGGATCCTCAGAATTTGAAAGAAGCACAAGTCACAGCTATCAGAATTGATAAGAATATGCAGGATGCTAGGAAGTCTAACATTCCTGGTTTTACTAGAGGATCTTCTTCCCAACTGTATGATGAGAAGAAAAAAAATGTTGAAAATAAAAAATCTTCTAATGATGGCATTAAGGAACTCACTCAATTGATTAAACAAATGGAAATTAAGCACGCTAATCAATTGAAGGAACATGTTAGTCAGATGAATGCCATGCAAAATAGGTTGATAGCCATGGAAAGGGGCCAAGCTAATAGGCCTCAACATAGGCCAAATGACAAATGGTCTAAGAAGCCTCCTCCCCAAGATCAAAGACCACCAAATCCATTTGAATCCACTAATTGGGTTTGTTATCGCACAGTTTGAAGCAAGAATAAAGGCTTGAGGTTTGAAGGTCAAACTAGCATAACAGGAACCAATCCCACCCAATGTCACCACAATGGGATGGTTCTTTCTCTTTAGGGTGGTAAGACCCACGAGAAACGTCCCCGGTCACCTGGGGTTTTGAGAAGGCAAAAGATTATAGGATAAAGTAGTTATTCCCCCCTCACAAGTCACCATCGAGTAGATAGTCTTGGCTAATCAGCCAAAAAAGTAAAACCCCCAAAGAGATATACCTGCCTGAGATAAAGCAACAACAAACTGATATGTGCAAGCTAACTCAATGGGTTAGTACTTCATATAAATCAATGACTATATGATAAACATATAAGCAATTTGACAATAAATATTGACAAAGTCAATGTTTATTGAATAGCAATGAAAATTATATCACTTCTTCAATAAATGCTGGAATAATGTGGCATTCAATGCAACAAATCAATACTTCATTCAATTAATGTCTTTATTCATCATTCAATTGCTTATAAAGAAAACGTCTAGCTGCACTAGTGATGTTATAGCTAAAGATGACAGCAGCATATAGGGTTAGAAGGTTAGTTTAGGATAGGGTTAGTGAAGTTAGGGTTTGATTCAAGATTTTGAAAGTTGTTTGTGATCAAGTTCACTTCAACGCATGAGGTCTTTAGATCAGTGCCTTAGGGTTAATGGAGTCAAATAGTGACGGACGCAAGAGCTAAAGGAGGCAAAGGTAAAAACGGCTAAGGACTAGAAGGAGAAGCTTTGAGGTGTTGCTAAGGCAAGGCCTCAAAGTCAAAACCCTAGGGGAGAGAGGCTCACCTTGGTGTAGGATAACTAGGCCTCGATGCTCTCTCCTCCTTCCTTAACTCGGTGGCAATCACGGCTAGTTGAAGATGAAGCATAAAACCAAGACAAGAAGGTTTGATGAAGCAGAGTGTTGCTACAGCAAGGCTCTATCAGCAAACCCTAGAAAAATTGGCCCGAAGTGTAGAAAACCTAGGCTTAAGGCGTCTCCTTCTTCTCAACTTATGAAAGGTACGGCTAGCAAAAAATGAAGAGAAAAAGAGAGTGTAGCTACGGCTAGGCTCTCCCCTTCTTCAATCAATGGCTGAAAATTCTCTCAATGGGGACAAGAGACAAGGACCTACTTGTGTGCTTGTCACCTAGGGTTTTGTTCAGCAAAATTATAAACATATGCAAGAAATAAAACTACAACCATTCCTTCAAGAAGTTTTGCAGAAAATAACTTACATATCACCAAGAAAAAGCATTGCAAACCCTAGTTGTAACACCTTCCATTAAGAGAAATGCCAAATTATGCCCAAAAAATCCTCCTTTAACAAGTGCGCATCACTAAATCAGCCAATAACCCAAGAGAGGGCGCAAATTTCAGACCTCCTTAAGGAGTGAGTAAGTTGTGACGAAAAAATGAAGGAGAAAATCCTCCATTTATACAGTATCATGACCTAAATTTACATTTTAGGTCATGTAAAAGGTCGACAAGGCCAAAATACTAAATCATATTGTTTTTACATTAAAATGTTAAATCAAAACCCTAATCAAGCTGAAAAGAGACATCAAGCCCCTCCAAAGGAGACGTTAGCCCCTTTTAGGGCAAATGTAGCATCTTGGAGCAAAACGCTAGCCCTCCTTGGGCTCCTCCATCATGCCACA
>ML777311.1:1065737-1079785 GCA_009831015.1 Picea engelmannii | reverse complement strand
TTCATAATTGTATGCTTGATTCAAGAGCTACCTAAAATGTTATGACTAAGAGAGTAATGGAACAATTAAACTTAAGGATATCTAGACCTTATCATAACATTTGTGCTATGGATAGCAGAACAATAGAGGTGCATGGTTTGATTAAGGGATTACATGTACATTTGGCTGCATTCCCAGACATCATGATTGAGATCGGCATTGTTGTAATTGATGTACCGAATACTTGGGGTATGTTGCTAAATAGGAAAACAGTTGCAGATTTAGGTGGTAATTTACAGATGGATTTAACTTATGCCACCATTCCAACTCCAAATGCCTTAACATTCATATTGAATAGAGAGTTGGAAAGAAAGTATCATGTGGAAGATCCTAGGAGGAAAGATAACGAGATTGTGTATCGGGAAGTAGAAATGGGATGTTATCAAATAGAGTCTAGTCCCGTAACATATACCAAGATGAAGCTAAATAGTAGATCCCCGAGCATTTGTAATGTTTGGGACCCCATGGATTCTTTTGATGGCCTTTTTCCTGAAGAAGATTGGGATAAAACAGATAATGATTTGCCTCCTTCAGAGTTAAAGTTAGAGTTGGATTTTTCAGTAGAAGATGTGTTATCATCTCAGCCTTCATCAAAGGAATCAGTTAGATGTCAGAATAAGTCAAATGGAATTCTTGGGCCACACCCTCCTTATTTTTCAAAAATTGGGAAAATTAAAGATAGATTATGTGATGAAAATGTGATGGAAAGTAATAAGGATGATAAGGTTAATATTGAAAAAGTAAAGTATATCGTCACTAAGAAAAGATATGTCAAACCTTTTAAAGAAAATTTGAGTTCACAGACTTCGCACTTGGCACCTATGGAAAACCATCAGAAATTTTTTAAGGGGAATTGTCCCAAGTGGCCTAAGGTTAGAAACTGGGATTCACATGAAAAAATCAGAAGTCAGCATAAAGTGTATCAGTCTTTTAGCAACTCTTCTCAGCCAGTGGGACGACATAAAGTCAGACATGCTAGTGAGAGGACCCCTCCTTGAAGAGTTTCTTCATGCAGCAACCTGGTGTCCCAAGGGACACCCTCTGTAACACAACTCTAACCCTTCTCCTTGTATTTCAGTTTTGTATTATTTCATTCATTGTGTGATTATGTACTTAGATTTATTTTTGTATCATAGTTTCATTCTATAATTATAGATGTTGTACAATAGTTATTTCATTATGTGAATGTTGTGTATAACATTTTATTTATTCATTTGATATATATGTATGCTTATGTTGGATATTGGTGAGCACCTTTTGTAGATGTCGGATTCTCGTATGCTCTTCGTTCCATGTGAGAAGATCGAACACACGTCCCCATGTGGAGCAAGATGTTCACCACCTATTCAACTAGGGGGTCAACTCCATGTACCATGAAGATATGCATCATCAGATGCAAACAAGTCAAAGACTTTTTGGTTCTACAAGGCAACTTTTGCTCCAGCACAAATTTTTGTAATCGGAATTTCCGCACCCCTGCGTGGGTTAATAATGTAATAGGTCTGCATGGATCATAGTTAGGTCAGTTACCTTAGGATTTCTTCATTAGGAGAGTTCCTTTCACTGAGTGTTTTTTATCCTCAAGATATTAATCTGGCCTAACCATCCTTATTAATTTCCCTTGAGTTTTTCACTCCCACTAGCAATAAATCCTCCAAACTGGTGAAAGGCGTTCTAATGAAGTCATCCTCTGGTAGCTAGTGTTTAGAAATGATGTAAATGACCATGTAAGACAGCACAAAAAGTTTCGTGATTTTTAGTCGAGTCCGTTGTCGTCCTTATACACACTTGCAAACGTGAGCTAAGTCCTGCTCACTTAGTGTGTCCTCGAAGGCACAATGCCTAGGTTCAAAGTCCACGCTGTCACTTTGAATTGAACCTCTTCCGTCTAGGCTAACTCCTAGGGAAGCCAAGGGGGGTAGACCCTAGTTACTAGATGAGATTTAGAGTTTAAATTTCTAGGAGTTGGTTTTAATTTTTTAAATGGTCAGGGGGGGATCTAGCCTATGATGTTAAGCAGCAATGCAGGATGCAACAATTAAGTATGAACAGTCAGACCTTTCCTAGGACAGGTAAGACTAGTGCCTAAGATTGGGCAAGGGGTCAACTAAGTTAAAGGGAGATTAATTACAAAATGGTTACAAGATTACAAATACTACAACAAGATAGATACAACTAGATACAAAGATACAGAAAGAAAATCTAAGATATACAGAGTTAGACTAAACTGGATACAATGGATACAAGATATACAATATACTAACAAGTTGCTTGAATGTGCGGGAAATGAAGATACTCAAGACAAGATAACCATCCACACATCAAGCCAAGCATGCTCACAATAGATCTTACTTTATTGGACAGCTTATCAATGGAAAATAAGATGAAAATCACTCAAGACCCAGCCAAGAGAGTGCCTCCAGGTGGATGCGCAACTTCTTGAAGGATCACACCACGAATCACAGGAACAACAATATAGATAAAAGTGCTTGGAAAGTAAAGTGTTCCGAAATTAATATATAACCACTTAGAAGATAATCCACAACGCATAAAATGACTTGCATGTAAATGTAGACAAGAGATCAATATGCTTGCAAGTGTAACTATAAATCGTCGATAGAGTTGTAGACCAAGGATTTGATTAAGTGGTTAAGTGAGATTTGTTTTAGTCCTATCTAGGTGTCAACCCAATACTTTCCTCCCCCAATTACCAAGTAACTGTTGGGTGCTCAAGAAGTTAGGCAATGAGGCCCACCCTAGCTCCACAGGTCAGTCCTAAGATCAGAGTACTCCCGGAAAGGACGTCGCGCACCACGAGACCGTCCCGGCCTAGCACTTTCCGTTGCCTTCCTCCGACCCCGTTTTAAATGGCGAAGATGGTTGGTGAAGGTTCCCTATTAGGTCTAATAAATTTTAAACCTATGAGTTAAGTATTGAAGTGCTTGAGTGTTTAAAGCTTGCTCAAAAATGATGCCAAATGTATTACTATGAATTTTAAATCTCGGAAAAGGGCCTAGGGGACCCAAAATTGAAATTGAGAGTCAAGTTCTTAGATTGTGAGATTATCACATGTAAAGTGTAAAGAAATTAAAACAACTTGGAAAGCAATTACTTTTAAACCTTTAAGAAGCCCATATTTGCATGCATGTGTGAAAAACAAATACTTGAGAAATAAATGACTTGCATGCATGAAAAAGTAAAGATTTAATCTAAGCCTCCACGGGCTCTAAGCTACAATTTAGGTGTGAGGTCTACTCTAGATAATTTTAACTTTAAGCATGTATGTAGATACCACAACTAACTAGCTAAACTATGAAGTAAAGACAGAAAGAAAACTAAACTAAAGCTTTGAAAGAAAAAACTGAAATGAAAGAATGTAAGCCACTTGGGTACACTCCTTTGGGCTTGCTTACAGTGATTTAGATAGAAGAGAAGAAGAGGATAGAGTTACCAATTCAAAATGAGGCCCTTGAAGGTGTGTTGTGAAAGAAATCGGGGAGCATGCACCCTTAACCTGGCGAGAACCTGCAAAAATCAGCAAGCTACTATTTGCTGATTTGTGTTGCAACACTCACAATGTTAAGAAAAAAAATTGTTTCGCAACAGAAGTTTTCCACATGTAAAAAACAGAAAATTATATGAATTTATTGACCTATTCTAAAGAGTTAGATACCAAAATCTGAATATGAATGAAGCATAAAGATAATCAGAAAGCTATGAATTTTTAATGAGTATTGAGAGTAGATCTTTGCTTGGATCTATCCCAACAAGACTCCTTGAAATGACCTGCAAGCTTCAAATACACTGTGAGACAAGAATAGACAATGATTGCATGCACTAATAACATAACATAGTTTATATCATTAGTGAATTCAAAACATATAAGCTAGCAATTATACATTACTAAGCCTAGCTAAGTAAACTAATTTACCCAACAATCTACTCACTATTTCACAATGATATTCAAATAAAAACAATATCACCTCGCAATACAGTAGAAGTCCGGACAAAGTCAAGTGTTCCACATTTCCTCCAAAGCAATTCCTTTATTATCAATGGAAGAGGTTGTAGCAACAAAGTTCCTCCAAGCTCTTCAAGAACAACTGAACCAAAGCAAGATGACAATGAGAAAGAGAGAGAGAGATGGAAAGAATTTGGTAGCATAACAATACTCAAAAGAATGGTGAGGAATGAATGAGGAAGAGGTTTCTTAAATAGCATGAGAGGCCAAAGAGACCCCTCTTCGATCTTTGACAAATTTCAAAATCCAAGCTCATGAGGAACTCCAACCAATGAGGGCGTGAGCTTTAAGGTTGAATGAGAAATGGTAAGTGGGGATGAGTGGAGGGTAAGTTGGCCTCCTAATAAAGGCGCATTGGTTGAAGGAAGGCCCACGTACTTCTTTGAAAGCAACCTTCCATCTTTTTATAAGATGTTTCCACTTTCCACAGAGAGTGAGGGCGCACTTCCAAGGGAAAGGCATGAGCTTTAAAGTGGAGTGTGGTTGGAGTGTGTTTAACGCACTCTAAAGGTGACGTGCGAGCTAAAGGAGGGGTGCACCTCATGAGGAGGGGCCCATAACCCATTATTAAATGAGTTTCCAATCAATTACATGAAGTGGGGGTGCATATCCCAAGGAGGAATTAATTAAAAGGTGAGTTGGGGTGCATAAAGGTTAGGAAAGGGGGGTTGGGTAGGTTAGGGAGTCTCTCTCCATCACTATTCATCTTTACTTTACCTCAATTTCTCATTAATTACAAAATTGACATTTTTCCCATGTCTTGGGTTAGCAATTAAAATTGTTTTTATATGACTAAGACTCCTAAGTGGACAAAACCCTAACAAAACTTGTCCGACTAAGTTGAAACTTGGTCCAAGGGTGTAGGGGGTCTCATTCCATTTCTTTTGAGTATAAATACCCCTATCAAAAGCCCAGGGACCTAGTTTTCACATTATTTATCAAAATTAATTAATTAATTAAAATTCCAACCTTAGAAATTTTTAATTAATTAAAAAAAACCTATCTAGACTAGACTAAATATCACGAAACTTTTTTTGTTGTCTTACATGGTCATTTACATCATTCCTAAACACTAGCTACCAGAGGATGACTTCATTAGAACGCCTTTCACCACTTTGGAGGATTTATTGCTAGTGGGAGTGAAAAACTCAAGGGAATTAATAAGGTTGGTTAGGCCAAATTAATATCCTGGGGATAAAAAACACTCAGTGAAAAGAACTCTCCTAATGAAGAAATCCTAAGATAACTGACCTAACTATGATCCATGTAGACCTATTACATTATTAACCCACACAGGGGTGTGAAAATTCCATTACAAAATTGTGTGCTAGAGCGAAAATTGCCCTGTAGAACCAAATAGTCTTTGACTTGTTTGCATCTGATGATGCATATCTTCATGGTACATGGAGTTAACCCCCTACTTGAATAGGCGGACAACATCTGACTCCACATGGGGACGTGTGTTCGATCTTCTCACATGGGACGGAGAGTATACGAGAATCCAACATCTACAAAGAGGTGCTCACCAATATCCAACATAAGTATACATATATATCAAATGAATAAATAAAATGCTATAAACAACATTTACACAATGACATAACTGTTGTACATCTATAATCACGAAATGAATCTATGATACAGAAATAATTCTAAGTACATATCAACATAATGAATGAAATAATACAAAACTGAAATACAAGGAGAAGGGTTAGAGATACGTTACAGAGGGTGTCCCTTTGGACACCAAGTTATCAAATGAAGAACACTTCAAGGAGGGGTCCTCTCGCTAGCATGTATGACTTTATATCGTCCCACTAGCTAAGAAGAGTTGCTAGAAGACTGATACACTTTATCCTGACTTATGATTTTCTCATGTGAATCCCAGTTTCTAACCTTAGGCCACTTGGGACAATCCTCAAAAATTTTATGATGGTTTTCCATAGGTGCCAAGTGCAAAGTCTGTGAACTTAGTTTTTCCTTAAAAGGCTTGGCATATCTTTTATTCGGGATGGTATACTTTACTTTATCAATATTAACCTTATCATCATTAGTACTTTCCATCAGATTTCATCATAATACCTATCTTTGATTTTCCCAATTTCTGAAAAATAAGGAGGGTGTGGCCCAAGAATTCCATCTGACTTGTTATGACATCTAAGTGATTCCTTTGATGCAGGTTGAGCTAATAGAAAATCTTCTACTGAAAAATCCAACTCTAACTTTAATTCTGAAGGAGGCAAACCATTATCTGTTTTATCCAAATCTCCCTCAAGAAAAAGCCCATCAAAAGAATCCATGGGGTCCCAAACATTACAAATGTGTGGGGGTCTTCTATTCAGATCCATCTTGGTAAGATGTTACGGGAGTAGAGTCTATTTCATAACATCTGATTTCTACTTCCCGATAAACAATCTCATTATCTTTTCTCCTAGGATCTTCCACATGATATTTTCTTTCCAACTCTCTATTCAATCTAAATGTTAAACCATTTGGAGTTGGGATGGTGGCATAAGTTAAATCCATCTGTAAATTACCACCTAAATCTGCAACTGTCTTTCTGTTTAGCAACATACCCCAAGTATTTGGTACATCAATCACAACAATGTCCATCTCAATCATGATATCTGGGAATGCAGCAAAGTGTACATGTAATCCCTTAATCAAACCATGCAACTCTATTGTTCTGCTATCCATAGCACAAATGTTATGATAAGGTCTAGATATCCTTAAGTTTAATTGTTCCATTACTCTCTTAGTCATAACATTTGAGGTAGCTCCTGAATCCAGCATACAATTATGAAGAATAAAATCATTCACGAGCAAGGATAGGAAAAAGGGTCTATTCTTTTCATTTCCCCTATCCATATTTTGCAGAATAACCGATGCATCCTGATAAGTTCTTGGTGGAATGTCAACACTTTTTTGAGAAGGACAATCTACGGCTCTGAGCAGCTTCTCCCTCTAAGAAGGAATCTTCATTATTTCCGACACAGGCACCAACATCTTCGCATTACTTAACCATCCTCCTAAGTCAATATTTAAATCTGAACTTGCATACACATTTGACTTAGGGGGAGTTGGAGCTACCTTGGAACGTTTGCTTGGTTTTTATCTTGACTTTTATTTCCATTCCTTTGATACGTAATGCCTCTAAACTTAGCCATTTCAGCTACTTGTTGTGGAGTAGGCTTAGGACCAAACTTTTCTGTTGCCTTATCCACCACAACATCACTCATGCAATTCATGTTATTTACCCCCTCATTATGTTCATCCAAACCCATCCAATCATACATGTCAACATTATACTCATGACCAAACATATTAACTTGTTCATTCTCTGATCCATAAGGTCCTATTTCACTACTAAGGTGAAGGAAGACTTGGCAAGTTGATTCGTCATGAAATTGCTCACAAGGTCTACAATAATGAATAGTCTGGTGGTCAACCCAATTAGTGGACTCAAATGGATTTGGTGGTCTTTGATCTTGGGGAGGAGGTTTCTTAGACCATTTGTCATTTGGCCTATGTTGGGGCCTACTATCTTGGCCCCTTTCCATGGCTATCAACCTATTCTGCATGCCATTCATCTGACTAATATGTTCATTGAATTGATTAGCATGATTAATTTCCATTTGTTTAATCAATTCAGTGAGTTCCTTAATGCCATCATTAGAGGATTTTTGGTTTTCAACATTCTTCTTCTTCTCATCATACAGTTGGGAAGAAGATCCTCTAGTAAAACCAGGAATGTTAGACTTCCTAGCATCTTGCATATTCTTATCAATTTTGATAGTTGTAGCTTGTGCTGCTTTTAATGTCTGAGGATCCTTATCCCTTAAGGCATACCTCATTTCTCCCTCAAAAGCCTCCATATAATATATCAAGACTGCAGCTTCTGAGGGTTTTATATCAACATGAAGACTCTTCACTAAACTATTAAACTTAGTGTTGAACTCTTCCACAGTTTCATTCTCTTTCTTTTGACTAGAAGTGAGGGCAGCTAACTGAAACCCATGTTCCTTCTAATCACCCCATCTCTTCCTAAATTCTTCCAAAATTGAATCAAGGGTGCTAAAATTTGTTGGATCAAACTCAGTAAACCATTCAGCAGCGTCACCTTCTAGTGAATACACACATCTAGAAGTTCAAGATGTGAGACTTTGCACCAATGGCATTGTTTCCATCAAAGGTAGGTAACTTGTCTATGGCCTTCTCAGGGACTTGGTGTGGGGCACCTTGGATTAAAGAAAAATTCAAAGGCCTCAAAAACACACTCATGGTTGCGTTAGGAGTATTAGTGGGATTATTCACAGTTTGTTGATTATTAGTTTGGAACAAGAATTGGATATTAGTGAGTGGTTCTTCTCCAAAACTTTCATGTAGCCTCCTAGGGGCAAGGGGATTTATCCTCCTCCTATAAACCTTTTCGGGTTCAGGAAAAGAGTAAATCAGTCCTTGTGCAACGCTCCTAGTAATGTACCTAACAGATTTGTTCAATGGAGTTGCCACTAGGAAAATAATCACATGAAATCAACCAATGCAAGTTCAAAGAATTTTCGAGACTAAAGTTTTTTATTGTTTAGTTCTAAAAGAATAAGTTAAGTCGTTTTGACCAAGGATAAATGACTTATCCCCGACAACGGCGCCAAAGATGTTGTCGTCCTTATAAACACTTGCAAACGTGAGCTAAGTCTTTCTCACTTAGTGTGTCCTTGGAGGCACAATGCCTAGGTTCAAAGTCCACGCTGTCACTTTGACTTGAACCTCTTCCGTCTAGGCTAACTCCTAGGGAAGCCAAGGGGGGTGGACCCTAGTTACTAGATGAGATTTAGAGTTTAAAGTTCTAGGAGTTGGTTTTAATTTGTTAAATGGTCAGGGGGGAATCTAGCCTATGATGTTAAGCAGCAATGCTACATGCAACAATTAAGTATGAACAGTCAGACCTTTCCTAGGACAACTAAGACTAGTGCCTAAGATTGAGTAAGGGGTCAATTAAGTTAAAGGGTGATTAATTACAAAATGGTTACAAGATTACAAATACTACAACAAGATAGATACAACTAGATGCAAAGATACAAAAAGAAAATCTAAGATATACAGAGTTAGACTAAATTGGATACAATGGATACAAGATATACAATATACTAACAAGTTGCTGGAATGTGCAGGAAATGAAGATACTCAAGACAAAATAACCATCCACACATCAAGCCAAGCATGCTCACAATAGATTTTACTCTATTGGACTGCTTATCAATGGCACATAAGATGAAAATCACTCAAGACACAGTCAAGAGAGTGCCTCCAGGTGGATGCGCAACTTCTTGAAGGATCACACCACGAATTACAGGAACAACAATATAGATAAAAGTGCTTGGAAAGTAAAGTGTTCCGAAATTAAGATATAACCACTTAGAAGATTTAATCCACAATGCATAAAATGACTTGCATGTAAATGTAGACAAGAGATCAATATGCTTGCAAGCGTAACTATAAATCGTTGATAGAGTTGTAGACCAAGGATTTGATTAAGTGGTTAAGTGAGATTTGTTTTAGTCCTATCTATGTGTCAACCCAATACTTTCCTCCCCTAATTACCAAGTAATTGTTGGGTGCTCAAGAAGTTAGGCAACAAGGCCCACCCTAGCTCCACAGGTCAGTCCTAAGATCGGAGTACTCCCAAAAAGGACGTCACGTGCCACGAGATCATCCCCGGCCTAGCACCTTTCATTGCCTTCCTCCGACCCCGTTTTAAATGGCGAAGATGGTTGGTAAAGGTGCCCTATTAAGTCTAACTACAAGGTACTCATGATTCAGTTACAAGGTAGTTTTAACTGTCTAACTACCTAGGCTGGTTGACCCAACTGAGCGGTAGACCGACTTACAAACTCGACTACATTCTTAGTCGACTATCCTTTTAATTTGGATGAATATCGGGTCTAGTCAATAGGGTTGACTAGCCCTTCCAACAACCAGTAAGGAGGATCTTAAGCAAGAAGAAAACCAAGTAATGAATCAAAATCAAATAAATATGTTGGCATCCACATAGAGGGGAAAAAAGGGCATAAATGGAGTTATCGACTCTCAGATTCATCATTTTCAATTAGCATTTTGTCATCTCACTCTCTTTTTCCTTCATTGAAAACTTAAGCTCTTTTCTCAGTAGAAATTGATCTTGGTTCAGTTGAACAACCCTTATCTTGCTTTAAAGGCTGGAATGTGGCATTTTCATCCTAACCCCCCTTAAAGACTCAAGACTATATCAACTTCCTTCTAGAGCTAGTTTGACCTCATTTCAAAATTTACCACAGCATAATCATAGGGTAAAACAAGTTGAGTATGCTTAAGGTCTGTTTCGGCCAGAGGACAAGTCCATAAAGTGCCAAAAAATAGGCGATTCAAGAAAATTAATCCCCAGCTAAGTGTTGTTGTGAACATCTTAAATCCTCATCCTTTACAAGTGTTGATGATTGCATCTTCATGAGACATTCTTTAGGTCTTCTCCCCAGAGCAATCGGCTAGGTCAACCTGTGCCTTCTCCCTATCTTCTACCCGATGGACTAAAGTTGGGTTGACCTAAGACAGGTCTTCTCCTCAGTTTTGTTGGGCTGGGTTGACCTGAGACGGGTCTTCTCCCCGGGTGAATGGGCTAGTTTGATCTATGGGGACGCCCCTAATCTTCTCCCCATATCAGGCTGGGTTTGACTTGGAGAACGCTCCTATGAGACTGAGTTGAGCATGAGACTTGTCAAAGGAGTGGCAAGTTGTCCTGGGGTGGCACCCAACATCCCATGCGAGAAGACCATGTGGACATGTCCCTTGGGAGTTGACCAAACGGACTCATCATGAGGGAGCAACCCTTGACGATGATGATGACTTGTTGTAGTGGGTTGTAGCCCCTAGAAGAGATGAGGACGTCCACACTGGGTCCAGCCATGTGTGAAATATTGATGCATCCTTTCACTAAGATGCCCAGAGACAAGACAAAGCCCAATGTCTTTTGTAGAAGACCTAATCAGCTAAAGTCGGCTTGGATGAAGAGACACCTTTTGGACAGAATAAGTTCACATTGGACTTGTATAAATAGAGAGAACTATCTCTCATTTTGACACAACACTTGGATCACTTTCTCACTCTTAAGTAGCGCACACTTGGACTATTCTTCTCTCTTGTGTAGCGCTAGCATCTTGAGATTCTAGCGCACTTCTTGGTGATGAGATTTTCTCGTGGACAAATTATTATCTAGTGAAAGCTTGCAGCTGGGTTTTTCTCCCTTGTGAAGAAGGGTTTCTAAGGATATCTCTTGTGTATCTTTTGCATGGTTATCTTCTTGTGATCTTGGATATTTGTGTAATGCAAATTTATGGTTAGAGTTTATCCTTAATGATGATTATACTATTGTAAAAATGAATAGAATGTTAACAAGTTGAACAAGCATAAAAATTCAACATGGTATTAGAGCAGTGTTCCTGAAGAAGACATTGTGCAAGCTTCTCTAGCACGGTTTCATGCTAGCCGTCATCTTCTTGTTGCAGCTGCAATTGCACTTGTAACTGCAACGGCCCCCTCTTCCCTGTCAAGCTAGTTTTAGCACATTCCCTTGGTTGTTGGTCCTAATTTCCTCACAGATAGGTGCGCCCTAGTCCAGCGCATCACCTGCAACTCTCAGATTGCAAATTGGAAGAGTTTGGATTTTTTGGAAAATTTTGGCCCTAGGGTTTCTATGGTTTTTAAAATCATGGTGGGCAACGTTCTTGTTATCCCCCACTTTTAGGGATAACTAAGGAGATTATGTCTTGAGGCCCACAGGTCCTAGACATGGAGTACCGAGAGCCAGATCGACTTGAGCATGGCCTTGGAGGGCCAATCTTTTCTTCCTTTTAGCGCCTCCACGTTGTCAGCAACAGTAGCATCAATCACCTCAGCTTGGTCCTGTATCAGAGATGGTTCTTGCTCCATGAGGTAATGAGTCCGAGTATCATGGTATGCGTCACTCTGATCCTCAAAACCTTTCAATATGTGCATCTAGTTCTTTTTCTTTCTAGCGAGTGCTTGGATCTTATACTTATCCACTTGACCATGTCTGGGGGGACTGACAGGATGACCTAGTAAGCCTGTGCCCATAGGTTTTGAGTTGCCACTGGGGGATTCATGAAAAGTCATCGTCCACTCCCATCATACTTATCACTTTCCATCTTACTTCCCGCTCATCCATCCCACTACATTGGTCCGGGCATTGGGTTGGCCAATCATTTAAGGGTTGCACCTTGCCTTGTGGGAAGATGGGGCTAAAGGCCCATAAGGTAAAAGTAAGCTGGAAAGAGATAAAAGACTAAAATAGAACCTCGAGATGCTTTGCCCAGGGATCCCCGAGAAAGCAATAAAAATCTTCTCAGCAAGAAACAAGAGGGACCCATAAAATAATAAAAAAAGACCTAGTCAGAGGATGGGGGGTCTCGTCACGAACCAGCCTATTAGGTCCATGGGCACCTAGCGGTATGACACTACTAGCCGCTGGTCACCACGCCAAGGTAGTGGCTCTTGGTTGCATGGCCAAGAGAAAGGGGGTCTCATCACGAGCCAACCTTCTCATTTACGTGAAAGTGCTTGTGGGTAACATTGCCACCACTGGTCACCACGCCAGGGCAGTGTCCCCTGATTAGCTTTTTAAAAGAAAAAGCAATAAGAAATAACAATAAAAGGCATGAATGGGCTTGGAAACATTTCCATCCAGGACGGGTGCAACTCGCCTTCTACAAAGGCACCCACAGGTAAGCCTTGCATTTCCCTGCTATCATTGCACCCCTTGTCAGGACATCCCTTATCCACCTCATCCATTAACATGACTTCGATTTGATCTCTTCCGGAAACATCCCATTCCCAGTGGACACTAGCCCAATAGGACGCCCTGTCACTTCCTCCAAACCTGCCTTGCAGATTTGTATAATGTGTTTGAGCACTTGACTGGGTAAAAGGGGTTTTATGCACATGTTTGATAAAATTGATGATTGGATGTGATTGACATTGCTATGATCCTTGTGACTTATGAGCCCATGGACGACGTATCTGTTGATGTGCGGGATCATACCCGACGGACAGGTGCCATATTAGACAGGTACACATGGGGAGATGATCAATTCGGACCTCCATGGGGCTGAAGAGCCCACTAGATGGATGTTGAGACCCCAACAGGGGGCAGAGACAGGACAGAGTGTTTGCACCAGGGAAGAGCAGAACGTTCCACAAAAGGCAGCTGAGCAAACCTGTACCCAAGGGGGGTTGTGCCCTCTCCAGTGAGACATTGGCCATGGAAGGCCCATGACGTCACCTATGACCTACTATGACGTCATCCAGCGATATGGGAGTGTGGGAGGCAGTTGTGGCATGATTGGCAGGTGTGGTAGCTTCAAGAGGCTCAAGAAGGGCTAACATTTTTCTCTAGGAGGCCACATTTGCCCTAGAAAGGGCTAACGTCACCCTAAAGGGGCATGGTGTCTTCATTATTTGCTTGTTTAGGGTTTCATTATGACATTTTAATGTAAAACAGTATTATTTGGTATTTTGGCCTTGTCGGCCTTTTGGTGACCTAAATTTTAATTAAGGTCATTGCTACTGTATAAATTGAAAGCTAAAACTCTCATTTTGGACATCATCTTTCACTCACCATTTGGTGAGGTCTGAAATTTTCGGCCCTCTTAGGGTTATTGGCTGAAATTGTGGCGCACTTGTTGAAGGAAGCTTCTTTTGGTGATTTTTTGGCATTTATCTTGGTGGAAGGATTACAGCTAGGGTTTGGCTACATGAATGCTTGGTGGATGTAAGTGAATTTCTTCAAAACACTTCTTTATTGAATGGTTATGGTATTGTTTACTTGCATTTTGTTATTATAATATGTTGGATTAAACCCTAGGTGACAAGCACATGTTGGTGTCCTTGTCTCATGTCCCTACTAAGTTAAGACCCATTTGATTTGTTGAAGTTAGAT
>ML777311.1:927267-952128 GCA_009831015.1 Picea engelmannii | reverse complement strand
TTGTAACTATTTGCTATTGTACAAACATTGACTTCGTCAATATTTATTGCTCAATTGCTTATTATCAAAAAGGTCATTGATTATATGAAGTACTAATCAGCGAGCAAGCTTGCATATACATCGTTTTATTGTTGTCTTGTTCTTGGGCAGGTGATCTTATTGGTTATTACTTCCGACTATATTTATTGGCTATAAGCCAGGAATTTTTGATCAGGTGGTAACTTGTGAGGGGGATCATTATCACTCAACCTTGCTAAAACCTCTTTCCTTCTCAAAAACCCAAGTTACCGGGGACGTCTCCCCAGGGCTTTACCTCCCTAAATAGAAAGAACTTTCCCATCGAGGTGACAGTGGGTGGGATTGGTTCAGTTACGCCAGTTTGACCTCTTTTCATCCATCTACTTTCCTAAAGTACAAATTGTGCGATAACATAACCCTAATTGTTATGTAAAGGGTACAGGTCGGCCCCACCTTAATGTGATTAATAATAAATGTAAAAGATAATTAATATTGTTAATATTAATTAGAATAATAATAATCAATTATAAAGTGACTTAGAGAGGTCGGCCCTGTTGAGCCAATGGACGCCTTTGTTGATTTGACAAAGTCTAATATAAGTAAGGGATGATTCCCCATTGTGGAAACACATCTTACGTGGGAGTTTGGAAATTTCAGCAAGTACTCTTCTTTGGCAAAAGGTGTGCACCTCTCTTGGGCGCTAGAGTTCTAGGGCTTAAGCACCCTCTTGTGTGCTAAGTCTTTCTTGGTGGTGAAGGTCTTTCCCTTGAAGATTATAGCAAAGGATTTGGCTGGGTTTTCTTCCCTTGTTGAGAAGGGTTTCCCAGGATACTTCTTGTGTTCTTGTGCATGGTGTTTCTTCTTGTGATCTTGGTTGTTGCAACATTATTGTTTATGGTTAAGTGAAATGCTAAAATGGAATGAACTTCATGCTTAACCTAGCTTATAAAAAAAAAAACAATATCGAAGCTTAATTGTTCCCTTTTCAATCCTGTCTCAGATGAAGTGATATCTAAACTCAATATGCTTGGACCTGTCATGGAATACTGGATTCTCAGAGAGTTCAATACAACTTTGATTATCACAGTATATCACCGTGGGCTCCAACTCCTGATCAAATAATTTTGTTTGTAATTTGTGAAGCCAAATGGCTTCACAACTAGCCATATACTCTGCCTTTGTTGAACTGAGTGCTACGGAAGTCTGCTTCCTATTGAAACATGATATCACTGTTGATCCCAAGCTGAAGCAACACCCTAAGGTGTTCTTCCAATTTGCTGCACTCCCTGCCCAATCTGAGTCTTTATATCCCTGCAGCCTCACTCCATCACCTCCAAGATACCTCAGACCATACTCCATTGTACCTCTCAAGTACCTAAGCACATGCTTTACTGCTGCCCAATGCACCTGCCTCGGCTCCACCATGAACTGGCTCAAGGTGTTCAGAGCAAAACATATATCTTGCATGGTGTTGACCAAATACATCAAAGAACCTATCAGTTGTCTCTATAATCTGAGGTCCACCAAATCTAAATCTGAAGTGACAACCTTCTTCAGATTGGTAACCATAGGTGTAGCCATCGGTCTACAGTCCTCCATCTTGAATCTTTTCAGAATCTCTATTGTGTACTTCCCTTGACCAAGGAAGATCTCACTTAGCATACGTCTAACCCCAAGAAGTAATGCATCAAGCCAATGTCCATCTCGAACTCTGTAGCCAAATTTTCCTGCACCATGCTATAAGCTCCTTTGCACCTATCAAAAACAAATCATCCACGTACAGCACCAAGATGAGTGGATCAATCCCAATAAGTATGAAGTACAAGTTAGGATCCACCCCTCTTGTTGAAGCCCATACTCTGCAAGTATCCGTCAATCCTGAAATACCATGCCCTCGATGCCTACTTGAGTCCGTACAAGGCTTTCTTAAGCATGTACACATGAGACTCTCTCTCATGTACCTCAAAGCCCTGAGGTAGCTCTATATATAGTATATACTTCCTCCTCAATGATCTCATTGAGGAATGTTGTCTTCACATCCATCTAGTGAATCCTCCACCCCATGACTCAGGCAATAGATATAACAGCTCGAATGGAAGCATATCTGCCAACTTGAGCAAATGTCTCCTTGTAGTCCACTCCCTCTCTCTGAGAGAACCCTCTCGCCACAAACTTAGGCTTGAATTTCTCAATGCTTCCATCTGCAGTATGCTTGATCTTGAAGATCCACTTGGAGCTCACCACCGACTTCTCCTCCAGTCTCAGCACTATATCCCACACATCATTCTTCATGATGGTGGTGTACTCCTCCATCATGGCATCCTGCCAAACCTGTTGATCTGTCACTTGCTCAAAACTGGAAGGCTCGACATCAATGATGCTACTCATAAGCGCCATGTAGTTGGGAAACTTCCTTGGAAGCCTGCTTTCCCTAAATGTGCTTATGGGAGCCTCAACATGCTCCCGAGCATCCTTCAAGGTCTGCTCAAAACAATTGGGTCTCCCGACAGAGCTGGAAGGAGCTAAGTCCTCCTCCCCACCTAAAGGCTAACTCCTTGAACTAGAAGTCTTTGAACTGTGTTCTCCCTTCAAAGCCACCTGCTCCTCGTCCTCTACCATTGGTGGTAACTCGTGAGACTTCCTCGATTCCAAGTTCTCCACAAACTTAACATCTCGGCTCACCACTATCTTCCATTGTGTTGGTATGAAGATCCTGTAAGCCTTTGAGGTCTCGTTGTACTCCACGAATATGCCCTTATCTCCCGAAGGCTCCAGCTTCGTCCTCTTCTCCACATGCACATGGATGTATACTGGACAATCAAAGATCTTAAAATTCCCTATCTCTAGCTTCACTCCTGTGAATGTCACCTCAAGAGTCTTGTCCCCCAATATCTTGTGAGGACTCGTATTCTACAAATACATTGTTGAGTTACATGCCTCTGCTCAGAGAAAGAGAGGCAAACCCTGGCCATGAATCATAGCCTTCGCAGAACTGATGATGGACCGATTCTTTCTCTATGCAACCCCATTATGTTGGGGGTTGAATGAGACTATCATCTCCCTCTCGATCCCTACCTCCTTGCAGAAATCCTTGAAGTCATTGGAGGTGTACTCCCCCCATTATTCGACCTCAAACCTTAATATTCTTTCTTGTCTGGTTCTCTAGCTAGGCCTTGAACTCCCGGAACCAACAGAAGACCTCATCATTACCACCTGCTCCTCATCCTTGGTGGTAACTCGTGAGACTTCCTTGATTCCAATTTCTCCTCAAACTTAACATCTCAGCTCACCACTATCTTTCGTTGCGTTGGTATGAAGATCCTATAAGCCTTTGAGGTCTCGTTGTACCCCATGAATATGCCCTTCTCTCCCGAAGGCTCCAACTTCGTCCTCTTCTCCACAGGAACATGGATGTATACTGGACAATCAAAGATCTTAAAATGCCCTATCTCTAGCTTCACTCCTGTGAACGCCACCTCATGAGTCTTGTCCCCCAATATCTTGTGATGACTCGTATTCTACAAATACAATGTTGTGTTACATGCCTCTGCTCAAAGAAACAGAGGCAAACCCTGGCCATGAATCATAGCCTTCACAGAACTGATGATGGACCGATTCTTTCTCTCTGCAACCCCATTCTGTTGGGGGTTGAATGAGACTATCATCTCCCTCTCGATCCCTACCTCCTTGCAGAAATCCTTGAAGTCATTAGAGGTGTACTCCCCCCATTATCCGACCTCAAAACTTAATATTCTTTCCTGTCTGATTCTCCAACTGGGCCATGAACTCTCGGAACCAACTGAAGACCTCATCATTGATCTTCATAAAGAAGATCCAGGATTTCTTGGAAAAGTCATCAATGAATGTCATATAGTATGATTCTCCCTGCACTCATGCTACTAACATTGGTCCACGCACATTTGAATGAATAAGATCCAAGATCCCCTTGGACTTGCTCTCGTTGCTTGGAAAAGCAGCCTTGGCACTCTTTCCAAGTGCACACACCCTACTACTCAACACTCAACTCTGGAAGACCAGTGACAATCTCCCTCAGAATCGACAATGCCGTATAGTGGAGGTGTCCCATCCTCCTATGCCATAACTCACACAAGTTGTCACTATCATGTACCAAGGCCTGAATAGGCTTCCCCTGCAACCTGTAGAAGTTGCCTTCTCTAACCCCAATCCTCATTGTTGTGTCAGAGCTAGATCCTTCTAGATGTATGAGTACTTGGCCTCTCTGAAATATAACGACAAAACCCTTTTCCTCCATAACTGAGACTGAGAGCAAATTCTTCTTCAATATTGGTACAAATAGCACATCCTAGGCATCAAACGAACCTCTTAACTCAAGTCAGAACAAAATAGTTTCCTCATCCTTCACTGCATACTTGGCATCATCACCAAGCTCCACATAGATCCCTAAGTTCGTCTCCATCAGACTACTAAATAGCTCTCGTGCTTCTGTCATGTGACAAGATGCACCATTGTCCAAGTACCAAGCACTTTTGGTGAATATGTTAGTGGAAAGGCAGGAAACTAGTGAGAAATCCTCCTCGAACTTCGTAGCAAACTCATTCAACCGAATTTTTGCAGATGTTGCTACTTGTTGCGATTTTCCTCTTCCTTTCTTCTTCTATGGACACTGAGATGCATAATGTCCACTTTTGTGGCATGCGAAGCACTTGACCTTACGCAAGTCCTTCTTCTTCCCCGGCTGTGAGGTTTCTCCCTCACTGTTACCCTTCTTGTTGGAACCATTTCCTTTTCCCTTTCTTGTCTGGCCGACAAGGACCAGGTTCTCCTCACTACCTTCCTACCTGCTAGCCTTAGACTCCTCCTAAGTCTACTCCTAGATGAAATCGTCCCAAAGCTTCGCAAATGAGGGAAGCTTCTCCCAAGCATAGATACTCTTGACAAATGGTTCCTAGGTCTTTGAGAAACCATTCAGGGCTTTATTAACCAACTCTATATTGGATACCATCTCCCCCACTATTGCAAGATTATCACAAATATGGGTGGTCCTCATGAGATAGTCGGTAACATTGTCAGATCTGAACTAATCTGAGTTTGTTTCTCAAGATCATCTTCCTGTTCAGATTGTCACTCTGGAAAAGATTCACTAGAGCAGGGAACGTCTCCCTAGTAGTCTGCTTCTCAAACAAATGAGGAATGAAGTGATCTTTAACTGCATCCAAGATTACCCGTTGAGCTTTAATTTCCTTCTTATCATAGGTTGCCTTCTTTGTTCCATCTGTCGGTGGGGTAGTCACTTGGCTGCTAATCTCTCAAAGATCATTTTAATTCAATAACAAGGTAACCCTTGCCTTCCAAGATAGGAAGTTTGAGGCTCCATCCAATCTATCTTCAAACCTCAGACTTGATGTTGCCATTCTTCAGATCTGAACAAACTACCATGGAAATAACCTTGTTGATCTATAGATCTGTAAAAATCTTTTGAAATTGACTTCCCTTCAGAGTTAGTGCTCTGATACCATGTTAATTTTCTAATCCTAACACTAGATAAACTATTTCCTAGTGACTTCCTTGCTTAAATAAATAATTGCAACTCACTGAATAAAATATACTTGCTAGAATAATCAACAGAAACAAATAGCAGAAGCAAAATAGAAACCAATTTCACAATGACACATGCACAACAAATTTTTGCACTTCAAATCAACTATTCATTAAAAGAATATCCAAGCTTACAAGTGCTTCCCTCACAAGGAAAACTTTCCACGGAGGAAAGACAAATTTTCTATCGAATCTAGCTTCTCGAACTGCCCCGCGGCCTGTACGGTGTTGTTTGCGGCCTGTATGGCCCTACGCACACCCTGTATGGTTTCTCCTTGTTGTACGGTGGCTACCTGTAACGTGCACCTACGGTCTTTGGCTCTCCTCTTTTCCGGATAGAGAAAAAGTACTTCTTTTCTCTCAATGAGTCACTGACTCTTTGCTTGTGTGTGTCTTCTCCTCTCACCTTGGTTGCTTTTATAATTTTGAGTTGAACCCTAACCCTAATCTCCAAAGCGATCAACGAATGAGATTAGATCTCACATCACTTGAGATCAATGGCTAAGATTAATTTGATTCACTAATGCCAAAAACTTAGGCATTTCAATAAATTAAACTCCATTAATTATAAAATGACATTCACTGTAATAATTATCTTATTAAAGTGATTTTCCAAAGTTCTGAGAGGTATTAATGACGATTTCCACATGTCAGACACAAACCAATGTGGAAATACCCATCGGAGCTACAAACTTCAACAACATCAATGTGATATAGACATGTTCAGATCTAGGTGCTTTACACACTCTGATAAGATTTTCCTGTTCAAAATGTCTGACCACATAATTCCATTTTTCCTTTCTATATTTCATTTCAAATTATCTAGGAACAAAAGGATCAGAGAAAGAACCACTACCAAGGTGAAAAGCTCCTTGCAACAGAAAAAATCTTCCATGTCAGTAAGCAGTTTTCATAATAGGCATAAAGGAGTGGGCATGTAGATGCGAACTCCATGATGGCTATCAACTACAATAGCAGAGTTCTAAGCAAGGCATTCTTCATCTCCAAATGAGAGTGAAATGAGGTAAAATAAAAGGTGAGGGGGAGCTTTTAGTAGGGAAAAACTAGCATTTAGGTAGTTTAGCTTTTGTGTTTTTTGCGTTTTTTTTATTTCTTTCATGATTGGGCGCCATCTACAGGCTGACATGTTTGCAAATGTGGACTCAATCAAGTGGCACATTTCAGTCTTGTTATCACTCGAGGTGATCCTCTTTCAAAGAGCCTCAAGTGAACAGCAATAAGTACAGAGACTGTCACTCTCAATACTCTTCTCACTTTGAGATCAATTTTAGCGAATCTCAGGGGGTTATCCCTAGGTGATTCTTAACAAGTCGAAACAGAAAATCTTCAAGTGACTCTCCAAATTGGTGAAGAAAATACATAGACCTGCAATTGAGATTGCTAAGTCACATGACACAAGGACACAAGACACGGGAATACGAGTGTCCAACACGGGACACATCAACCCCAGAAATAGAGCCTCTTTCAAAGAGCCTCAAGTGAACAACAATAAGTATAGAGATTATCACTCTCAATACTCTTCCCACATTGAGATTAATTTTAGCGAGTCCCAGGGGGTTGTCCCTAGGTGATTCTTCACAATTTGAACACAGAAAGTCTTCAAGTGACTCTCCAAATTGGTGAAGAAAATACGCAAACCTGCAATTGAGATTGCTAAGTCGCATGAAAAAAGAACACAGGACACGGAGGACACGGGACACGTCAACCCCGGAAATAGAACACGGAGGACACGTTTTATATATATATATGTGACACGTCTAGGGCACGTGTCCTAGTGTGTCTGTGTCCAACACGCAGGATACGAACACGGCACCCCTGGAAGTTGTGTCCTATTACTTAATGAGATTGCAAATCACCAATTGGATTCTTTAAATACGTGAATTGATCTGTCAAATACACATTTGAAATCTTACAAATATATGTTTAATCTTGTATGTTGACCCATGTCAGGTATCATGGGCAATGGAGTCAAATGAATACTAGCAATGTAGTCCAAAATTAATTCTTACTAATCAAAAAACACTAGATCCAAAAACAAAGAGAGCACTCTACGTGAATGAGTTCTCGCAATAGACAATTTTATAAACCAAACAAACTTGCTTGCATTAATCATAGATGTAATTATCTAATTCTGATATAAATCAAGACTAAGTCTACTTTAAGGAACAAGAGAGGACCTAGAATAATACTCGCCACTATGGAGTACTAACACTCAAATACTAAATTTGAAATGTAATAATGTCATGATGTTATTAACAACTTCAATAAAATGATATTAGGTCATTTGTGAATAAGACGTTAGGACAATTAGGTAGTATAAATACCCAATTATGTTAGCTTTCGAGGTTACTTTGAAAGCGTTTACACTATGCTTGGGGGTGCTTCATGTGATGTGGAGGGCATGGTGTATGGATGACCCCTGGACATGCACATGTGGAGGTGACTTGCTCTTGGATTGCTAGACTTTGTATGGATGATTATGTGGCTTTCTTCCTCAAAGTGTAGGAGACCTTTGGACAACTTGGTGACATTCTTCATACTAGCCACATGGTGGTTGCTTGCTTGCTTGGAGGATGCCTTGCTTTGGAGGAGGAGCGTTGGGCATTTTGGAGGAGGGCATTGAGCCCTGGATGGCATGGGCACTTGGATTGCTTGCATGGAGGTCTTGTACTTGACTTATGCTAGCTTTGGTTGGGGGACTAATCATGTAAGTGGAGTGGACTCGAAGGAGCACATATCTTGTGTAGGAGGAGCATTCATGCCTTGGAGCCTTGATTGTTGACAACATCACCTTGGAACTTGACATGTGTCATTTTGGAAGGCACTTTACATGTTTGGGCCTACTTGTGTAGTGTAGGTTGTTTGTAGTGAACTAGGTCCACTTGACATTGTTGGCCTCTCTGACCTCTCATATAAATAGAGGAAGGAGAGTGTCTTTTATATTCATTCATTCATCCTTACTTGTAACAAAGATGTGAGAAGTGAAGCACACCTCTCTCTCTCTTTGTACTCTTCTTTATTGTAATCTCTCTCTGTCTTGGAGTGCTAGGGTTCTTGGAGAATTCAAGGGAAATTCTATGGTTAGGGTTCCACACTAAGGCGGCAAATAAGACTAGGGTTTGATAAAACCCTAGGGGCGAAGGAGCATTGTTCTTGTATCTCTTGTGAAAGAAGAAGATTAGGGTTTGTGGCATAAAAAAAACCTAGTGCTAGATGTATGTTTGTTGAGGAGAAGAGAAGGAAACACCTTGCACTTGTGGGAGACAAGTGTTGAAACCAAGGAGGACTTGCTTGTGTTGATGCTTGCTTGTTGGAGATCTTTGGTGGTGGCTAGGGTTTTCTTGGTTTTCCCTAACTAGGGTTTTGGAGAGCTTGAATAATTGTACCAGCTTGTGACAAACTGTGAGTATGTATATTTACTTCATTTATACCATATCTATATGAATTTTTCAGCTGTCCAAAATTGTGTAATTGCAGATTTGATTTTCAGCTTGAATTGTCTTCTTGATTGAGTAGTTTCCAGCACTTCTTGTTCGTGTTGATTTGACGTAACGTAGGGTTGAAAGTACTAAGTGCTTTAACATATATCTTGAAGATAACAGAGCAGATTTACAGCTGTAATTCTGCAGTAATTAAAATGATTTCAGATCTGGTTTATGCTTGGAAAAGTGTGCCCTAAGAGCTGGAACTTGTTGGCATGTGTTTTGTATCTTTTATCTTGGGCTGCCTAGTGTGTTGTGCTGAAGTGAGATGAAATATTGTCTACTGTTTTTCTGCTGTAAATCAATATTTCAGATCATCCCTAAGGCTGAAATTCACAGGGACTGGATCTAGGAAACCTCCTTGTGAGGTGAAATTTCTGAATTTGCAATGAACTATAGATCCTCCAAATTTCTACAAATTGATGTAATAAAAGGGGATCTTAACACTCAAATACTTAAGTTGAAATGCAATAAAGTCATGATGTTATTAATGACTTTAATAAAATGATATTAGGTCATTTGTCAATAAGGTTGGGACAATTAGGTAGTATAAATACCCAGTTGATGTGATAAAAGGGGATCCCCCTCATTGTATATGATGACTCCTTCAATAATATAATATTTATTTTATCTTTCATCTCATGTTTATTATAGAAATCCAACACGGTATCATAACGGAAAGATCAGATCGTGATGAGTGAAGTTCCAAAAGGACGAGTAACAAGAGAAAGAAGGAAATCAAGGCCAATAAAGTTCATTTAAGGCAAGAGTAATATTTTAAATTTGAGTAAAAACGAAAAAATATTTTATAGTTTTAAGTTTTAACTATAGAAAAAGTGAACTTTATGATCTCTGACATGGAATGTTGTATGAAATGAAAACTAAAAACCCAGACTTGGGAGTAATGCTACAAAGAGAATGTAAAGATCCAGACTTAGGAGTATTGCTACAAAGAGAACGTAAAGATCCAAACTTAGGAGTAATGCTATAAAGAGAATGTAAAGATCTTGTATGAGAAATACTACAAGAAAAAGAAGAAAATACGATGTGCATATGCAGAACAACATCCAATTTGGTATATCCAGGATACACATATGCAGAATAGCATCCAATTTGATATATCATATATCCACGATACACATATGAAAAACAGCCTCTGACTCGTTATATCCACTACTCTATCTCTCGTCTCTTCGTGTATTCATTTTTAAAATTGAAGCCATGAATAATTGGGGAAAAAAGTCGAAGAAGAGAACCCCTAAATCCCGACAGCACACAAGACATGCTCACCAAAATACCCGGCGTCCAATAGTAGTAATTTTGTAACCGACCATGGAAGAAACTATTGTGAAGAGAGATCCCCGAAGCATCACCTGACTATATCCCACAATGGGACAAGAGAAGACATACCGCAGAAAACCCTAAACGAGAAGAAAGGACAGTATCAATTCCAGGAAGAAATCACCTAGCAGAAAGAAGAGACCAAATCCAGAACAACCTACGGCAAATTTGTGTTCAAAAACATATTTCAGAGATTGTACTAGTGACGATGGAGAGACGATGAGTAGAGGATGGGGAAGCTACGTGCTAGAAGAAGAACGAGAAATCATGGGCCACTAAGAATTGTCCGTGCCCTAGCGTGGCTGTCAAGAATCTGGAAGAAGAAACTTGCATAAGTAACAAACAAAGAATGCAAACTAGAGTTGGAACCAAAGCACACAAATCCGATTGCACTTTTTTGTGTGTCAGTAACAAAGAACAAATCCACCATTTTCGTGTGAGTAGAAGAGAACAAAGAAATCCGAAATGCAGCTTGATGAATCAGAGCGATATTGGAGAAAAGTGGCAAGAGCTGTGAGAGCAAAACTTTTGTGGCCCTATCAAAATGCAAGCATGGAGATGTTTTTCATTCTTGCTATTTCTGTGTGATTTCCGAGAAGAACTGACCTGCCATATCTCGGACATCGAACCAGAACCGGATCAAACGGGACCAGTTTGATTTCAACGAATCAGTTCAATAAAAAATACATTAAATAATTAAATTTTAATGAAAAAATTTATTTTAAAGCTTTCAAACCATAATTCCAAACCATTAGAGACAAAATATGCAAAGTTTGTTCATCTATATACCATGCCAGGGTGTATATATCAAAATGGCACCGAGTGCAATACATATCAGCAACAAAATACATAATCAGTGAGGCTCTAAATGGCCTCTACAATCCATAAAACATGCGAAAACTACAATCTACTAATCTACTACATATCTTTGATCAACAAGATCAATCGTCAAACTCATCACCACTGCTAGGAATGGGATCATCATCAGCAGCTATGCCAGCTACAAAATCATCCTTTGACTCAAAGTTTTCAGGCTCCTCGTTCTCCTCGGGGACATCTTCCACTGCAGTAGATGAAGTAGTAGATAGACTGATATGTGAGATGTGAGGGTTGGGAGGTGTATATGTAGTTGGTGTGTAGTGGTGTGTAGGGTTAGGAGTTAGATTAGGTTATTTTTTAGATTTTTTATTTTTTTAGTCCACGGGTGGGTCTGGCATCTGATCAGCCGGTCAGACACGAAACCAACCAGTTCGACCGGTTTGGTAGCGAACCGGCTTCAACTCAGCCAGTTCAATACCAAACTGAGCACCGGTCCGGTTTGAAGTCCGGTTCAATTTGCCGAGGTATCCAACCGGCCGGTTTGGCAGTTGGATAACAACCCATCCTGGTTCTAAAAACTAGGGACTTGGCAACAAAGAAAATGAGATGAAACAGATCAAAAATAGTTAAAATGAGGCACCCTCATTGCTTGTGCACATCTGGAATAAGCTAAGCATATATCTCTCACTAAGATCAGTGATGGAATCTTCATTTTACAGTGTCATGACAACTGAAAATAGTGTTGCAAGTGATACAAATAAACTCCTCCAACTCAGTAGTACACTCAAAGTAAGATAAGCACCCAATCCATGCATATTATATCCTCGAGATGGGTGCTCTTAACTGCTGCATGTCGAACAGAAAATTGAAGGATAAGGGAGACCAAGAATAGCACTAGAAGTGATCTTCACACTCTCTTCTAACTCAGCAAATCCAACGGAACTGAATTAGGCACATTTCTCATTGTTGTTGACTCACTAAAATAGGTGCCTAATGCTTGCTTGATTGATCCTTAAGATAAGGCATTGAATTTCCAAGAATATTATTGTAAAACTACACTCGAACGAGACTGAAATAGACTAAAAATTCAATGAATAACAGAAGGCGGTTTATGTAAGAGAATCTTCCAAATATCTTCAACATAAAGCACTCACACTCTAGTGGAATATTCTCCCATACAACCTGTTAACCACCAGATTGCATCAGGCAACTGAAGGGTTGATTTCCAGCTTGATTTCAACAGACTGGTGGGTTGATAATTACATTCAAGGTTTTCTTTGGTTCAGCAACTACTTCGAGTTTCATCAAATTCTGAGAACTTGTTATTTTTAGCAATTCTCCTACATGTTAGGAGCCACTGCAGTCTGTGCCAGAGTTGGTACAACAAATTTAGTAACATCCTCCTGGTCCTGCGAGCTCACGAGTCCAATAAGCCTTTTTTTGACAACATGCATGACAATGGTTTTAAGGTTTTCTCCGTTTTAGGAGATGTTGTAATATTTGTTTTCTTGGCATTCTAAGGCTCCTACTTTCTAAGGAAATTTTCCTATTTTTTAGGAGGGGGCACTGCTATTGGCGGGTCTATTTTTAGAAGGTGACAAGGCAGTGATATGGTACCTGTATGTAGTATTTGGATTTGTCGGGCTTTGTATTAGATGGAGGATGTATGTTTTTTTGGAGAGTTTTAAGGTTGATTGTCAACGGGTGGTGTTGCCACCTTTATACACACCTCCGATAACGTGGAAGAAACCTTCAATCCATTGGGTGTGTCCTTGGGGACAAGTCTCGAGTCAAGGTGTTGTCACCTGATCCTCAACTCTTCCGTCTAGGCCAACCCCTAGCGAAGCCAAGGGGGGTAGTACCTAATAAAATAATCTAAGGTTTGAACTAAGCTAAGTACAAAATGAAATCTAGGAGTTTATTTGCAACAAGAATAACCACAAATAGATCTACACTGGCAACATATATGACAATAAATGAAATTGCTTAAAATAAAGATATTCAAAGCATGTAAAGTATTTGCATGAAAGCAAATACAATTGCTTGAAAGATAAAAGATAAGCAAATATGAAGACCAATGCCAATAATGTAAAGATTGCAAAATGTATGTAATGTTGTCGAAATGGAGATTGTATTGCAAGTGCTCTTGTAAATTTTATTATGAGTTTTGTTAAGTGGAGTGGTTGTTGTGAATGCAAGCTAGTATGTGATATGTGTGCAAAGTGAGAACAATAAAGAAAATCTAATCTAGGTGTGGCCCCTTAGAGGCTATCCCTCAGATTGGATGTTGAACTATGTCGGAGGTCCAACAGGAAGGATATCCCTCTGACTTCACACACAAGTTCAAGAGAATGTCGGAAGTCCAACATGGGGAGAACTGAGTTATGAGAACTGCATTTTCCAACTGAACAATAGCAACTAATGGATTGTCCTATTAAACTACTCTGCATTGACCAGTCCCCGTTCTGATGGATCCCCCAGATCAAGCTAGGCTCGCAAGGGGTTAGAGCAATACTAGGGAAAGCTGAGGGGATGGTTTATTTCCAAATTGAAATACTTAAAGTAAATTGCAAAATTCGAAATTCAACTAGAAATTGAAATCTAATCTATGCTAATCTATGAAATTGAAATCTAACTAAATTAATCTAAGAAATGGAAACTAAACTAATGTTATGTGGTGTTGTGATTGATTTTAAGGTTTATTTTAGCTTCTTTAAGTGAGAATTGAGAGCATAAGTAAAATAGACCAAAAAGAGTCAATCACACAAAGAGACACCATCCCCCCCAGGGGGGATTGAAGAGTAGGCACTGTGTAGCCCACTGATTTTATTACTCTCGGTTGCAATGATCTTTTTTTAGGATGACTTGTGATCATTCCTTAAGGGGGATCACAAGTCTTTACAAGTTTTGAAGGTTTATTGATGAAAGGATGCTCTCAGAGGGGGTTCTGGATAGTCTAAATCTTGAAATGTCGTCAAAATCTCCCCTTGGCTGTCCACAAATCTGCAAAAAACAGCAAGTTATGTATGCTAAAAGATGCTCCAAAAGCCTTAGGAAGTACCTGCAAAATGGTTAGACAATGTGCAAAAAAAATGCCAAAAATTACTAAGTAAACTTATGCTAAACTAACCAAAATGAAGTAAGGAAAACAAGCTAAGAAGCTAGCACCCTTAGGGTCTTTGGTTTGCTGTTTTAGAACAGCAAACTAATGGTACTTATATTTACCAAATATTGAAATGAAAGTACTTAAAAGAAATTACTTTTAGCCCTTTGAAAATTGGAGAAAATGCTTGCTAAAAGTAATCTTTCATGTGCTAGATCTAAACTTTGAGATAAAACTTTGAAAATGAGAAATAGATCTAACTTATCTTTGCATGCAAATTTAGATATTAGATTTAGAAATATATTTTAGATCTAAGAGCTTCCATGCAAACAAGTAACCAAGAAAAACTAGAATTTTGAAAAAGAGTTTGAGAGAGAAAGAGAGGAAGAAATTGATCAAGCCTTGAATCCTTTGGGCTATGTGGTCCATTGGTGAATGAGAGAGGGATTCTTGTTCATCAAAGCCTTGGAATAACTGAAAGATGAGTCTCCAATCTATCACTTCTCTGAGCTTGGGCAACCTGTCAAACTTTGCTTAAACTTCGCAAACACTCTATTAGAAAAGGTATTTCCTACAAAAGAGACTCAAACAAGCATATTAGTTCATTCAAAAAGCCTGCAAATTTGAAATCTCTAGATGTAGAAATATAGAAAGATCTAAAAAACAAACTAGTTACACAGATCTCACCCTATAGTGTGATAGCACACCTTGAAAGGCCTTAGATAGAATAGATGTACAAAATTAAAGCAAATACACAAGTTACCTCAATATTTAAGCATAAAATCCAAGCATCCACACATTGGCAACAATCACCATGGACCTCCAAAGTCTTTTTTTATTCAATCTTGAAAAGAGTATACCAATAGCATTACAATCACAAGTTCTTTCCCCAAGGCTCCAACTAAACCAATGAGGAGGGGCGACTTGTTTATATAGCAAATTGGGTGAAGATCCCAATGTTAGGGTGTATGACACATGGAGAGGGAGAATTGCTCCAAGAGAAGGAAGTGATGCCACCTCTCATCAAGAGGAAGATGACTCGCCACTTCGGAGAGAGGAGGGTAAAGGGAAACTCACCACATGTGGAGAGGTAGGAGGAGAGCGCGAGTCATCTCTCTTGGGATGAACGCCCTCCTCCACAAATCCACCAAGTATGAAAACAAGGGCAAGTTCTAGCTTTGGGATCTTCTCCCATCAGACACCTCACAAAGCAACTCGCCTTCTCCATTAGTGAACTCGCCTAACTCCAAGACAATTTACCACCCCTAAAGACATGAGGGAAACATGTTCCCAACATGTTTCCTAAATCAAAGGAATGTTGATTTTCCTTTATTTTATCTTTTATTTAGTTACTTTTTGAGAGAAAATAGCTTTAAGTGATTAAGTAATCACTATTTACCCTCAAAAAGGTAATACTTAGGTAAAGTGGGTATTCTGAGTGTGAAAATGAATACCCCCAAGGCATATAATGCTTCCTAGTACTACTTTATTAACTTAGGACTTATTTACAATTCAAAATATCCTGTTTGCGGAAAAAAATTATTGACCGAAAACCTTAAAAAATCCTAAAGGGACTTTAACGCAATTTCCATGACTCAAAAATGATGACTAGCATGGTAAACCGTAATATACATTAGACACTAGAATTAGATAACCAAGCCAAGGCCTAACCATCAATACACACTCCAGCTTTGGAGGAAACGAGTGAGAAAACTCAAAAATTATAACTCGCTTAAAAATTCCAAGTAAAAAAAACACTATAGAGTAATGCACTCAGGATTAAGTCTTAGGAGGCTAAGCCTTTTATAATTTCATCATGCTCGATTCATCTTATTACAATTCCCCATGGGGGAATGGAAATGCGATATAGAAGAAGAAGGAGAAGAAAGGTGGCCATATTGGCCGGCTGGACTTTTGAACTCTGAATTTGAACAATTATTTGTTCAACTTTGGCAGCTCGGCTACAAATCCATCCTAGTGCAACTTGGTAGGTAACAATTGGCAGTTGCACTATTGGTAGCTAAAGAGAGATATTAACGTGGGCAACATGTGGATCCATTGCCTTATGACTTGGCATGCATGGCATCATCCAAGGGTCTATCCTTAACTTGGAGTAAGTCCACTTGAGTCTCAATTAAGAACTTCAATAAATAAGAGGACAGCATGCATGATTAGTGGAGTGCATGGATGGCATGTTCTTGAGATGGTTCGAGTTCACTCATGCATGATCTTTAGTTCAAATAAGTTAAGGCATGATACATAGCAGTTCAGTGTTGCAGGGTACTTCATGTGATTGGTCAAGAGGCTCTCTCTCTTGAGTGTTGATGTTTTCGTAGTTGCGGGAGGTATTCTCTCCTAGATAATTTTTCTTAGAGAAGGAGAAGATTCCAAGAAGTCAAAGGAAGACCATTGAACAGTTGAAGAACACCCTGGAAAAGAATAAAGTAAAATTGACGACCACAGAAGAGAAGTCAGCCCATAGGAAATAATAATAAAGTGGAAATATAATTTCCAAGAAGAGAAGTCGGCCTACAAAAATAATAAAGTAAATTAAAAGACCCGGAATAAGAAGTTGGCCCTAGACAGGCGCCCAAATTAGTATAAATACAAGTCTGGGTCAGTTCATTTGGACAGTTGCACAGTTCTCCTTCTGCAGTGCATACTAGGCAATTGCAACTGCAATTTCGCTATTTATGTTCTAGTTCTCTTGGAGAGTGCGCCCCACTTGGGGAAGGATATTCTTGGTGGTTCTTGGTGATCTCTCTTGTGTGCTACCTCCGGAAGAGTTGCAGTAAGGTTGTGTGGTGTTGCCCAGTTTCTTCGTGCCAGTTGCAGTTGCAGTTGCAGTAGCAGTTGCAGTTACAGTAGCAGTTGCAGTAGCAACTGCAGCTATAGTTACCAGTTGTGCCAGTTCTATGGTACGCTAGTGATGCGCCTATCTTGCGCCAGTTCTGTGGTACGCTAGTGATGCGCCTATCTTGCGCCAGTTCTGTGGTGACTTGGTTGTCTACCCTTGCTAGGGTTTGACAAGAAGAAGAGATAGTATTTGAGTCTTCATTGTTGGTTTGCTCTTGTGATTAGAGCAAGTTCATGGTTGCATTGGACTATTCTCTCTAAGAAAAGTTGGCTGGGTTTTTCCCTGAGTTTCGAGTTTTCCCAGGATAAATTTGTGTACTCTTGTGCTTGTTTATCTGTTGCTTATATACTTCAATATATGATTATTGAATGTTAAAAGAAGATTAAAATGCTATGGTAAATCTGATGTTCACGAAACTAATGAAAATCTAACATAAAGTGCATGTTCCAATTCACCTACTCTCATTTTGTTGCTGAAAATAATTAAGAACCGGTCCCAAAATTCTGCAATTTATTTCATAACTTTTTCTCTGTTCTCAGGTGTCTTAGGGCAGTTCAAGGGCAGCCTCAATCACCGATTTGTTTCTGAGTTTATAGTAGACTTTAACAGGAATTTCAGCAAGGTTTAGCTGTTTTCTCACTGAATTTACACGCAGATTTCAAACAAGAATTACAGCAGAAAATCACTTTAGGGACACCCCCCTGTGGTTGGAAAAACACCAGCCCAAACAGAGAGGCATTTAGCAAGTGGCAGGGCTAAATCGCCTACAAACATTGCTCAAATCTGTCTGCTGTTTTAGGTGCAGATTTGCATGAGAACACCATGGAAAATACAACCTCCAACCAAGTCAAATTATATATGCTCATCATTAAAGTCAAATCACTAGATGAAGATGATGTGGTGGGATGACGCCAACGCATGATCAATCTGGAACCTCCATATATAAAGCTTTTGTTGCCCAATATAAAACCTTTAAAATTAGCAAATTCCAAGAATAGAAGTAACTTCCCTAAAAAATAGGAACCGCTAGAATCAAGACCTTGAACAAGGAAACAAGTATGCTTGGTGCTCTGCTATAGATAGACATATCTATAAATAGTACCTGCTAAAAATAGCAGTTACTGAAAATAGTAAGTCATGTCCAATGCTCAATCTCACAAATCCGCTGCCAGCTGAAAATAGCAACAATTATAAATAGGCATTACTAAAAATAGGAAGTGTTATCACAGAATTTGTACTTGTGCAAAACCCTGCACAAGATCTCAAATCTTGTGTAACTATGGAAGAATCAACCACTGTCACCTAAGTGGAGAATTCTCTTGTTTTAGTGATGGAAGAGGTCCACCACGAGGGAGGCTTCCTTGGTGACCTCAAGGGATCAAATAGCAAGATTAGCCAAGCCTACTGCCCCCTATCTTGATCACCTGTTAGTTAGGTCTAGGTCTAGGAAAGGAATAGAAGATAACGAGGTAATTGTTGTACCTGTACGAGGCAATAAACAATCTGCAGCATATAATAGAAAATTACCAAGCTATAGAGAGCAATAATGATCCTTTAGACACTAGATAATCAAAAATGTTGTGGCAGTTGCAAATTACAGCAGTAAACTAATTTTATGACAGCAATTAACACTTTGCAACAGCAGCAAATAAAAGTACTGAGAAATGTAGCAATTCACCATGAAAAGTAAGTATTCAACAAGTGTAACATTATCCAATTGCTAGAAGTAATTCCTAAACAAGTTAAGCCATTTATAAATTATAAATGAGTGTATGTAGCAAATTAATGTATTTTTCAGTGGCTGTAGCAAATTTTTATTACAGCAGCAATAAATATAATAGTAGTTTGCTTGGGTTAGGGTTAGAAATGTTAGTAGGATGTTTGAGAGATAGAGAAAGTTGATTTTGATAGCTACTTTAACCACAAGAACCCCTCCTAGACTAGTGTCATTGTCCTCTGGGGCTTATGGAATCTCAAATGAATTAGCTTGAAGATTCAACTAGATGAAACAAGAAATGTAAAGTCTAAACCCTAAGGTGCAAACTCACTTGGGCCTTAGGTCTTATATTTTGAGGAAAAGGTACCTAGGTTGCAAACACTCTTGGGCCCTAGGTGTCGTTTTTCCCTTTTTGTAGCTTCACTTAGGTCAAAGATCAAGATCTAGGATTAAAACCCTAAAGTGCAAGCACTTTTGGGCCTTAGACTTTTAACCCTAGCAAGAATGCTTCACAAACTTGGACAATAAAAACTTTGTGAGGGAAAGAAGCACTTATGTTTCCCTCTTAGGGTTTCAAAAAAACAAAGAATACTTGCAACAAGATAGTAATTCAACCTTTAGCATTAACAAAAGACATAAAATTGCAGAAATTACTTACTTCTTCCAAGAATCAAGAGCATCAAAATCCTAATTGCAGAAATTTATCATCCAAAAGAGCAAAACATGCGCAAAGAGTCCTCCACAAGGCTATCGCATAAGAGAGAAAGAGCCAAAGAGAGCAAAATAGGGAAAATTTCAGAAGTGTCACCCCACACGTGTGTGTGGAATGTGATGATGAAAATGAATGTTAGAGTTAGCCTTTTTATATGAGGCAAAACCTAGTGCTTTGTCCACAAATCAAGTGAAATAACAATAATAAGTGGGGTCGACCCCTCAAGTAAACTCTACAAATGCTAAAATGCAAATAAAGCATCATAAATGCCACACGAGTGGTGACATCAAGGCTTCCAAGGCTAGATGAGGGCCTCCCAAGGCCACATGGTAGCATCTCAAGGTGTAGTGATGCCAAAGGGTGCATCTCATCCTCCATGGTCATGCTCTATCATCAGTGGTACCCCAAGTAACATCAAACCCCATCATCATAAAACCCTAGAAGGCGACGTCGTCATCAGAAGGAGGCTAATGTCAAGGGTCTAGGGAATTGTGTCCAAGGTGTTGATGTGACCTGTGATGATACTCCTCGATGCGTTGAGTTGAGTATGACACTTATCGATGGACTGATAAGTTGTACTAGGTTGGTGCCCAACGACCCTTGGGTTGTAGCCCATGTGGTTGGGATATTATATTGGGTTGGTGCCCAACGACCCTTGGGTTGTAACCCATGTGGTTGGGACATTATGGGTTGCAGCCCATCGTTCTCTAGTGGGTTGTAGCCCCTAGAAGAGTTGGACAGGTCCACATTGGTTGTAGCCATGTGTGATGTGATAGAGGGGACCTTTCACTATGACGTCAAGAGAAGGAGAAGGCCCCAAGCCTGGCGCAAAAGACAAAAGGTTCAAGTCGGCCCTGCTAGAGACACCACTTGGACGTGACAGTTCACACTTTGGACATGTATATATAGGAGAGCTATCTCTCATTTGTAGTGCATCACTTGGCATATCATTCTCTCTTGTACAGTTCGCTATATTGGACTAGTGCGCTATATTCTGGAGTTGTAGCGCTATCTTTCTTTTTCTCTTGGACAAATATATTTAGTGAAAGGTTGTTGGGTTTTCTTCCCCTATGTAGAAGGGTTTCCCAGGACAAATTCTTGTGTATCTAGTGCATGGTTTTCTTCTTGTGATCTTGGTTATTTACTGCAGTTATTTATACTTCAGTTATGCTTCTGCTAATGTGAAATATAAAGAAAGTTAATGAAATCTGAACAAGCATAAAATTCTAACACAAGGTGGAGGAGGTTGCATCTCGTCTTTGCATGGTGTCCGACTGCCAGCTACTGTAATGTCCTCCATCCAGCGAGTAATAATCCTTGGGGGTACACTAGCCAACATGTGCGCTTCCAGCCCATCTGTGTGACATCGTGACCAAATATGCTAAAACCAAGCCCATTTGTCCATCGTCCAAGGTTCTGAAGATGTGAGAGCTCATGTCGGAAGGTGGCAAGTCACTGGATGACTCACTGCTTTGCATCACACGTGCTAAAATCCTGCAATAAGGGCACAACATCCTAGGTGAAAGTCTAGGACGTCTCTCAAAGAACCATGTCAGGGCCATCTAAACAAAGCAGAATATAAGACAAGGTAAACCAATGTTCATAAGAGATATTAGTCCTTGAATCATGCAAAGTAAGTTGTTACTTAATATATAATCCATGTGAACAATTCACCTCAGTATCCCCTTCAAGCATCACACCGACCCAAGACCTCATGTGAGTTGGCAAGTTTGAATATGGGAGGGCCTTCATCCAACCGTATTAGGTGTGCCAACCAAGGCAGTGAAATAAAAGACCAAGGTAGAGGGATAGGTCTCGAGGGAAACAGTGAAAGAAAGAAACCCTTCAAGAGTAAGTGTAATAGTGGTATGAGTTTGGGCTTACTTCATGGCTTATGGTGTCATTAAATCCGTTTCTATGAGCACCTTTGTAGAGGCAGCACTTGCTGCTTGAGATACCCTTTCCTCGATACTTTTTGCATTATGAACCCCTTAATTGCCTTTGGATACCCATTTTTTATCTTGCAAGTCCCCTTTACAGGTTTCAAGCTTTTATTCTTTCGTTTTCTTACTGGGCTATGGTCCTGTTATAAGTGTGCATTCAGTGCATCAGGACAAACTATTAGAGGGGGTAGAGCTCAAGCTGGCATGTGGCTTTTATAGGTGGCCTTTATCATTTTTTACATAGCATATATAGCACTTGCATCAACCTCTGGGCTTTCAGCCCCTTCTTCTCATAAGAGAATGGACCATGACCCATTACCAAAGTTTAGTACACTGTGAGAGGCTCCAGGATGGAAAGTGTTATGGTGGGGAACGAAACGTTACCCTTGTGAGGGCCCCCCAGTAGTACCTTTTTTCCTTGGGTGGTGACAACATGGGACTAGGGCACAGAAACTGACCACCAAGGTGAAACAAGGAAACAAACATAACTTCCCAAGCCAATGATCCATTATCCAACTTCAACCAATGATCCTCATCCACATGCCCATTAAATTAAGCACAACACTTCGCATGAAAGGACTAACATACCTCATGGTTGTTGAAGATTTGCAACTTCGGGCAAGTCATTCTCCACAAGAAAGTACAAGAAGACCCATCTACACCATTACAGAAGCTCCAGGAAGAAATTGAAGACCCAGGAAGAGAAGTCGGCCCCACCAGTAAAAGACAAAAAATAATAAAGTAATTGAAGACAGAAATGCCAGCTTGAAGAAGTATATGAAGAAGAACCTGTAGCTCCCAGAGTTGCAGAACCCGTAAAGGAAGTTGCAGTTACCCTTGATGATGAGATTCCAGGAGATCATGATATGATAGAATCTCAAGAACCTCCCCATATGACGATCTCTCACAAGAGAAAGCCAGCTTGGGCGAAAGAACTTATTCAAGATGCAGAGAAGTATGGTGCCCCAGAAGGAACCATGAGACAAAGCAAGAAACCTAAGCCATTCTCCAGCTATATGGCCTTGGTGTGTGATCTCGTAGAAAAGGAACCTACTTGCTTTGAGGAAATCGTTCAGAAGAAAGAATGGATGGACGCCATGACAGAAGAATAATGTATGGGAAGTAGTTCCCAGACCAAAGAACAAAGATGTGGTATCTTCCAAGTGGATATACAAAATAAAACATGCAGCAGACGNAAGTATTGAAAAACATAAGGCAAGATTTGTGGCTCGTGGATTTTCTCAAAAGGAAGGTATTGACTATGAAGAAACATTTGCTCCTGTAGCCAGATACACTTCTATCAGAACCATCATAGCTCTTGTAGCCAAAATGAAGTGGAAGTTGCACCAAATGGATGTAAAAATAGCTTTCTTAAATGGTGTTATTGAAGAAGAAGTGTATATAGAACAACCACAAGGGTTTGAAGTTGAAGATATAAAGACTCATGTCTGCAGGTTGAAGAAAGCTCTGTACGGGTTGAAGCAAGCTCCTAGAGCTTGGTATGGCAGAATTGATAGTTTCCTGACAAGCTTGGGCTTTACCAAGAGTAAAGTTGATCCTAACCTATACTTCAAGGTTATGAATGATGAGCCAATTATATTGCTACTATATGTGGACGATTTATTCTTGACAGGAGAAGAAAATCTCATCACAGATTGCAAGAAGAAGCTCGTTGCAGAGTTTGAGATGAAAGACCTAGGCCCGATGCATTATTTCTTAGGTCTTGAAGTTTGGCAGAGCCTAGAGAAGATCTTCCTTAACCAAGGGAAGTATGTAGTTGAAATACTGAAGATATTTGACATGTTGGAATGTAAAGCCATGAACACACCCATGGAAACGAATTTGAAGCTCTTGGTCGATACTTCGTCAGAGTTGGTTGATGCTACTCTATACAAACAGATTATTGGATCGTTGATGTATTTGACAAATACCAGGCCAAATATATGCTTTGTTGTGAACACCTTGAGTCAATATCTGGTGGAGCTCAAACGTGTTCACCTTGTAGTTGCAAAGCATGCGATGAGATACCTTAAGAGTACATTGGATTATGGCCTCTGTTATACTAGAGATCGTGACTTCAGACTGTATGGTTATACTCATTTAGATTGGGCTAGAAGTGCTTCGGACAGAAAGAGCACTTCAGGATGTTGTTTCAGTTTGGGGTCAGCCATGACTTCATGGCAAAGCAGGAAGCAATCCAGTATTGCTCTCAGCACGGCAGAAGCGGAGTACATTGCAGCATGTTCTGCCAGTAGTGAAGCCATATGGATTCGGAAGTTGTTGACAGGCTGTTCGATCTGGAGATGGAAGCCACCGTGATTCTATGAATAACCATAGTTGTATAAAGATGACGGAGAACCCAGTGCTCCATGATAAGTCGAAGCACATAGAGATCTGGTACCACTACATTTGTGATGTGGTGCAGGGGGGAGTTGTAAAGCTCCAATATGTTGGCACAGATGAGCAGGTTGCAGATGTGTTGACCAAGCCTCTGTCTCATGTAAAGTTTGAGTACTTCTGAGACAAGCTTGGTGTAGTCCGAAAGGACCTCCCTTGAAACGGGGAGTGATGTTGATGATACTATGGTATCCTGACTAACAGCGAGTAGCTCCATTAGGATTTTATATCCTAGGGGATTGATCATCCCTGGGCAGATCCTGAAGGTCCGGTAAGGATGGTCTGTCAAAGTACCTGTGCATGTATATGTCAGTTGTGGTCAATAGTGGTAGCTCCGTTAGGATTTTATATCCTAGGGAATCTTATGATTCTTGGGCAGATCCCGAAGGTCCGGTAAGGACGGTCTATCAGAGTACCACGTGGTAGCTTGTTAGGATTTTATATCCTAAAGAATCTTATGATTCCTAGGCAGATCCCGAAGGTCCAATAAGGAAGGTCTGTCAGAGTACCACAAATGTTGTTGTTGATGCACCTGCCTCATTTTGTTGCCACATGTTGATGATGTTGTTGTTCATGCTTCGTGTTGTTGATGATGTTGTTCCAATTTCGTGCTATTTATGATGATGATGATGATGATGATTATGTTGTTCAGCTTCATGTTGATGATGATGATGATGATGTTACTCCAACTCCATGTTGTAAACGATGATGATATTGATGATGAGAAAAACTTTCGATGATTTATAGATGTGTCAGTCGGTGTTCCAGATGTCGATGATGATGTTGCCCTCTCCTTCTCTTGATGATGTTGTATTGAGTCATGTCAATAGAATAACCTTCTCATTAAGGGGGAGTGTTGAAATATTGTAACTTC
>ML777311.1:913316-925625 GCA_009831015.1 Picea engelmannii | reverse complement strand
AACTTCGAAGAGTATTCTAATTATATTTGAGTTATTATTTTATAGATCAAATCCCCTTTTGCGGATTGATCAAGTCGGGTCTTGTATAAGATCAAATCCCCTTTTGTGGATTGGTCAAACTGTATTTGTATAGTGGTATTTGTAAAG
Source organism: Picea engelmannii (assembly GCA_009831015.1). Taxonomy (NCBI): domain Eukaryota; kingdom Viridiplantae; phylum Streptophyta; class Pinopsida; order Pinales; family Pinaceae; genus Picea; species Picea engelmannii. The sequence continues at coordinate 925,478 of ML777311.1, read as the reverse complement.
TCAACCCCTAGTAATTATAAAGTGGTTTTAGCCACTTCTAGGAGAAGTCGGCTCAACTAAGTGAAGAGACACAACCCTAGCGCCATCTCACACTTGTATTTATATGTGAGGTTGGTGTCTCATTTACACACACTCACTCACTCATCTAGTGCGCATATCTTGAAGGCAGTTGCAATTGCAAGAGGAAGGAGAAGAAAGGCGCATGCTCAGTATTGGTCTGTCTTTGGTGTTTTGGTTTTAGTCTTGGCATTGTATTGGCAATCTATTATTGAGGAAGTTTTTGTCGAGTTTTCTCCCCCATGAGGGTTTCCCAGGATAAAATGTTGCGTACCTTGTGATTGTGTTTCTTTCAGTGATCCTCTTTATACTGTTGTTTTGGAAATGCATTGAATGCTCATGTAATTCAGAAATAACCTAACAACAGCAGTAAAAACTTAACAGTCATCACCATCCCTGAGTGGGTATGAGTATTGTTATCCCCTATCCTAGGGATAACTAAGGAGATTATGTCTCGAGGCCCACAGGTCCTAGACATGGAGTACCGAGAGCCATATGACTTGAGCTTGGCCCTGAAGGGCCCATCTTTTCTTCAGTGCCTCCTATCTATCAGCAGCAGCAACATCCATCCCATCGCCTGGTTCTGAAGTAGCAGTGGGTCTTGCTCCGTGAGGTAATGAGTCTGGGTATCATGGTATGTGTCACTCTGATTCTCAAAACATTTGAATATGTGCATTGAATCCTCTTTTGTTTCATAACGTTTGCTTGGAAATTATGCCCTTTAACTTGTCCATACCTGGGGGGGATGATAGAGTGCCCTAGTAAGTTGGTTCCCTTAGGGATGAGTTGCCACTAGGTGGGTCTATGAAAGGTCATCGTCCATTCCTTCCATACTTACCACTTTTCATCATTATCCCTCTAATCTATCCCCTACATTGGTTCGGGCATTGGGTTTGCCAAGCTAGTAAGGGTTGTACATTGCCTTGTGGGAAGAATGGGCTAAAGGTCCAAAGGGTAAAACTTAAAAGTCGCTGGCAAAAGTTAAAAGCCAAAATGAAACCTTGAGATGCTTTGCCCAGGGATTCTCAAGAAAGCAATAAATAGCTTCTCAGCAAGAAAAGGGGACCCGTAAAATAAAATAAAACTCAAGGTCTAGTTGGTGGATAGGAGGTCTCATCATGAGCCGACCTATTAGGTCCATGGGCATGTAGCGGTATGACACTGCCATCCATCTTGTCACCAAACCAGGGTAGTGGCTCTTGGTGGCATAGCCAAGAGAAAGGGAGTCTCATCACGAGCCAGCCTTCTCATTTCCGTGAAATGCTTGTGGGTAACGGTGTCACCACTGGTCACCACGCCAGGACAGTGTCCTCCAGCTAATCTCTTGAAAAGAAAAAGCAATAAGACAAAGAGTAAAAGGCATTGAATGGGCTAGGAAACAATGGCATCCATGACAAGGTGCAGCTTACCCTCTACAGAGGCACCCACAGGTAAGACCTACATTTCCCTGTTATCACTGCACCCCTTGCCCAAACATTCCCTACACCATCTCATACATCAACATGACCTAGATTGGTCTTCACCTAGGAAACACCCCAAACCTGAGGAGGATGCCCTGAGACCCTCTCCAAACCTAGCTTGTTAAACTGCATAACGTCTTTGAGCATTTGTCTGGGTAAAGGGGGGTTTGATGCACATGTTTGGGTAACTTGATTATTAGATGTGATTGGCATTGCTATGATACATGTGACTTATGAGCCCATGGAGGGCGTACTTGTTGATGCTGCAGGACCATGCCCGACGGACAAGTACATATGGGGAGATGATTAGTTCGGACCTCCATGGGGCTAAAAGCCCACCAAATGGATGTTGTGACCCCAGCCAAGGGCAGAGGGATACCAGAGGCTTGCACTGGAGAAAAAGGAGGACGTTCCATCAAAGACACTTTGGGAGGCCTGGACCTAGGGGGGTCTTGCCCTTCCACCATGACGTTGGCCCTTAAAGGCCCATGATGTCATCATATTGAGCCTTGACGTCATCCAGTTAGGGTTTTGGCATGAGAACGGCTTGGTTGGCATGTGTGGCAACTTCTGAGGCCTTTTGAGGCCTAGCGTTCCATGAAGGGGCCTAACGTCAACCTAAGAGGGGCATGACGTCATCCCTAAAGACAAATTAGGGTTTAAAATTGTTGATTTCATGTAAAACTGGATTTTTGATGTAAATTGGCCATGTCGGCCTTTTTTGACCTAAAATGTAATTAAAGGTCATTGATATTGTATAAATAAAGAGTTAAAACTTCTCATTTTTTTATCATCTTTCACTCACACAAGTGTGAGGTCTGAAATTCGACCTCTTTTAAGGCTGATTGGTTGAAATTAAGTGGTGCGCAACTCTTGGAGGAGGTTATTTTTGGTGTATTTTTGCATTTTCATGGTGGAAAGTCTTCAACTAGGGTTTGTGGCTAGATTATTCTTGATGAAGTAAAAATTTGCAATCCTTCTTTATTTTGAATGGTTATGGTACATTTGCTTATTCGTTTCTAAGATTATGAAATTGCTAGTTTGAAACCCTAGGAGAAAAGCACATGTTATTGTCCTTTTCTTTATAACTCTTCACCTACTTGATTTTGCTAGAGAACACCTCCCTTGAAGAATACACTAGAGCCCTACCTTTGTAGCACTCTAGTAGCATTGCTTCATTAAGCTTCATACATTTTATTTAAAGTTTGATCTAAAGAAGAAGGAAATCGCTAGGGCCTAGGGTTACCTACTTTCTAGCATTTTTTCCTTCTAGGGTTTTAGATGTTGAGGCCTTAGGTTACTAACACCTCAATCATCTTCCCCTTCCTTTATTTCATCTATTATCATTTGTTGTTTCCCTCTAAGAATTGTCGCTGCAAACTTTGACTCCATTCACCCTAAAAGGCACTAGTTCATACCTTGCAAGTGATTGATTGACCAAACAAACTCTTAAACAATCTACCTTAAGACTTCTACTAACTATTTCTAACTTTAGATTAGACTAACCTACTAACTAATTTGCTGTTGTTGCAAAAGATTGCTACAGCCATCTATAACAGCAGCAAATTCATCTTAAAAGCAAGATTTAAAACTGATTATACATTGCTATCATTGCTTCTGACAATTACTAGCATTTTGTCAAGTTTATGCTATCATTTCTTGTCATTGTTGAAGCATTATTGAGGCATAATTGTGTAGTTGTTGCTAAATATATATTGTTGTTATAAATACTTGTGTTGCTTCATCTTTTATATCAGCTTGTTCATTTTATCAAAAGTCTATGGTTTTATGAAGCACTAACATCATATGGTACTTGCAAATAGCATCTTTTCTTGTTGTCTTGTTCTGGGCAGGTACACTTAAATATTATTTTGCTTCATCTCATTAAAACCCTTGGAACTTTTGATCAGAGTGACCTGTGAGAGGGGTGGGACTTTATTGATACTTTTGCCTTAACCTTCTCAAACCCTCAGGTCACTAGGGACGTCTCCCCTGGGGTACCACTCCTAAATAGAAAGAGGTGTCTTATTAAGGTGACAGTGATAGGACATCCTCCTTGTTACGCCAATTTAGCATTCACTTGCCTTTGGCTTTGGGCAAGTACAAATTGTGCGATAACAAGTACTATGTCACCTTCATTGATGACCATTCCAAGAAGACCTCGATCTACTTCATGAAGACCAAGAACAAGGTTCTCAGTCAGTTTCAAGAGTTCAAAGCTCTTGTGGAGAACCAGACGAGCAGAAAGATCAAGACATTGAGATCCGACAATGGAGGCGAGTACACCTCGAAGGCCTTCAAGTATTTTTGTGCAGGTGTTGGGATAAAGAGGGAGTTGACTCTTCCGTACAACCCACAACAGAACAAGGTGGCGGAAAGGAAGAACAGGGCTATTGTTGGGGTTGTTGAAGCCATGTTGTATGATCAGGATCTGCCTAGATTCCTATGGGCAAAGGCTTGTAACACAACAATATACATACAAAACAGCAATCCTCACAAGGTGTTGGGGAGGAAGACTCCTAAGGAGGTATTCACAAGGAGGAGACAAGAGATTGGACACTTTAGGATTTTTAGATCCCTAGTCTATCGTCACGTTCCCTCAAAGAGGAGGACGAAACTCAAGGCCACTATTGAGAAGGGGATTTTTGTTGGTTACAGCGAGAATTCCAAGGCATACAGAGTTTACATTCCTTCCTTGAGGAAGACTGTGGTCGGGAGGGATGTGAGATTCGAGGAGGACAAAGCCTTGAGGAAGGCTCATGATCCTGGTGCAGCAGCAGTTGGGGATCGAGAGTTGGAGACTCAGAAGACACGGGAGACAAGTACAGGTTCAGGCACGGATGATCAGATTGCAGATCAGGATGAGGAGTAGCAGGCTCCTCCAATGCAGGACACTCCTACAATTAGGAGGAGGAAGACCAAATGGGCAGAACATACCTTGAGAGAGGAACAGGAATACGTGGGTGCTCCTGGGACATAAGTCAAGGAGAGTCGAGCACCACAGAGATTTTCCAGTTATATGGCTCTGATGAGCAAACTATTGGAGGCCAACGTTCCAGCTTTGAGGAGGCATCACAGCAGCAAGTGTGGAGAGATGCCATGGTGGAAGAGTATGCTTCCATCATGAAGAATGATGTATGGGAGGTGGTGCCCCAGCCAGAGGGGAAATCAGTGATTGGCACTAGATGTATCTACAAGATCGAGCATGTTGTGAATGGCAGTGTGAAGTTCAAAGCCCGTTTTGTGGCTAAGGGATTCTATCGGAAGGAGGGAATAGATTATGATGCGACATTCGCCCCAATGGCGAGATACACTTCGATCAGGGTCATGATCTCGATTACAGCAGAGATGGGGTGGAAGATCCACCAAATGGACGTGAAGACGGCCTTCCTCAATGGTATTATTGAGGAGGAGGTGTACATTGAGTAGTTGGAGGGCTTTGAGGTGCATGGGAGGGATTCCCATGTATGCAGGTTGAGGAGAGCCTTGTATGGGCTCAAGCAGGCTCCCAGAGTGTGGTACTCATGGATTGGCAGCTACTTGCAAGGGATAGGCTTCACCAAGAGTGAGGCGGACTCCAACCTCTACTACATCATAGTTGGAGGTGAGCTGCTCATTCTTGTGTTGTATGTGGATGACTTGTTTCTTACAAGTTCAGAGAGGCTCATTGTAGAGTGCAAGAGGGATCTTGCTTCAGAGTATGAGATGAAGGATTTGGGGTTGATACACTACTTTATGAGGTTAGAGCTGTGGTAGCGTGATGGTCAGGCTTTCCTTGGACAAGGGATGTATGCGGTGGAGATCCTGAAGAGATTCGGGATGTTGGATTGCAGGCCTATGTCTACGCCCATGGTGACCAACTGGAAGAAACTTGATGCTTCCAGATCAGAGGCAGTGAACCCTACTCTTTACAGGCAGTTGATTGGCTCTCTGATGTATCCGATCAACACTAGACCAGATATATGCTTTGCAGTTAACACACTCAGTCAGTTTATGGTTGAGTCGAGGAGGTTACACTAGGTGGTAGTGAAGCATGTTCTGAGATATTTGTGTGGCACGGTCGACTATGGGTTGAGCTATCCAGGGAGATGGGGTGAAGCTAACAGGGTTTACAAATGCAGATTGGGCAGGCAGCACGATGGAAAGGAAGAGTACTTCAGGTTGTTGTTTCAGCTTGGGATTGGGAGTTGTTTCCTGGTTCAACAGGAAGCAGAAGTCAATGGCGTTGAGCTCTGTTGAGGCAGAGTACATGGTAGCTAGCTTAGCAGCATGTGAGGCCATTTGGCTTCATAAGCTGCTCATCGGTTTGTTTGGCCAGGAGTTGGATGCGACTGTCATTCACTGTGACAATCAGAGTTGCATCAATCTCTCTAAGAATCCAGTGTTTCATGACAAATCCAAACACATAGAGATCAGATTTCACTTCATCAGGGACTGTGTGTAGAAAGGGACAGTGAAGCTACAATATGTGCCTATAGGAGAGCAGGTGGCAGACATTCTCACGAAGGCCTTGATGAAAGGCAAGTTTGTCTTTTTCAGAGACAAGTTAGTGGTGGTACAAAACACCTTCCTCGCTAAGAGGGAGTGTTAATTTGGTAGCTCAGAAGGTGTCTCAGCTAAGCCTATGTGTCTAAGACTAGCTGATGGACATAATTAAATTACCCATATCAGCAATTTTAGTTTTGTCCTAAGTTTTTAACTTAGGAAAAGTATAAAAGTCACTTAAATGACTTTTATTGACTTTTCACTCAGATATCTAAAAAAGTCACTTTTCAGAAATTAATAATTCACAAAAGTGAATTTCAAGAGACTTCTAGAAGATTCTTGAAAATGTGACACACAACACTCATTTGAGCAAGAGAAAGAGGACGCTTGGGAAAGAGAAGGAGTGAGGGCAAGCAGTTGAGAGAAGGGGTGATTATGGGCAGCAAAGGAGGATGAGTTAAGAGTCTAACTAGGCAGGCTGAGCAGGCCAAGCTAGTGGCCAGACCGTGTAGCTGTACCAGGGCCATACACAGGCCATACCAGCCAGCAGCAAGAGAGGCCATACAGGGCCGAGTTAATACAGGCCGAGTTCTATTGGGTCTTATCTGGACCGATTCAATGAGGAAAGAGTTGGGCCGTACAGCTCAGATTTACCCAGGCCGTACAGCCAAGAAGTGGCCATTCTGCTGGGAGTAATTTCTGTAAGAAAATTCTGTTGCTGATTGCTACTGTACTATATCTCTTGAAAGCCCAATAAAAGCCCTTCTTTGTTGGTTTTCCCCACACTGGGGTTTCCAGGGTATTTCTGGTGTTCTCATATTATATGTGCATGGTTTCCATTTAATTCTGCTGAGCATTTTTGTTAAACAACTCAACTGTAAATTACTTGCATAATTTTCAGAAGTTAGATATCAGCAGTAAACTAATTCTGGGTGATTATAATTATTGGCAATAATTTTTGTTTGCTGAGTTAAGAAATTAACACTTTCTTCCTGGGCATGCAACAGCAGACAGTGCGGAGTTGGAGATAGAGGGTGCACTAGTGAAGGGGATCTTCATGGAGAGAGTTCAACTTACAAGCCCTTTTGTCTTTTTTTGTTTTTTAAGGAGTTACAATGAATACATGAGGTCAGGCGCATGCCCAAATGCATCTCCTATTGTTAGAGGGCGCACTTCCCTATGTGGGTGCTTTAGCAGTGGTGTCATAAACATTGGAAATTACTCCTTGGTAGTTGGGCGCATTACTTCTTGCTTGTTGGGTGCTTTTACTCATGATTAATAAGGTACATTCATGAAGGGGGTTACCCTCTCTAGTGATGGGGGTGTGCTTATTGAGGTTGGCATGGTCAATTGGAGAGCTCCACCTAGGGTTAGTAATTACGTATTGTAACTCCACCACTCTCCTTAGTCTATAAAAGGAGAGGAGGGTGCATTAACTTAGTAGTACATGTGAGGCAGTGTTAGTGTGTGTTGGAGATTTGCTGCAATAGCAAGTATTGGCAGCCTGTGCGTTAGCTGCTGTTGTAATTTCTGAATAATAGAGAGCTTATGTGATTGCTGTTGGAGCCTGCCCTTGCTCTCCTGAAGATTTCAGATGACTGTGCGATGTAGATCAAGCCTAATCCATTTGTTGTTTTGATATAACTCATAGATAATGTATCTGTACTCTTGAATTTATCTTACAGAGCTTCAGTATGTGCAGATATGAAGTTTTGATAGGCAACAACTAAGTTTTCAGTTCTTTTAGTAGCTGTAGGTTTTATTCTTTGAGTGCGGAGCTGAACTATGAGTTAAAAAGTTAACATTTTGCTGGCCCAAGTCTGGAAGATTCTCATTTGCAGACCTCCCAAGCCAAGGTGAGAACATTGGTGTCTAATAAACATGGAGTTATATTTGAGCCCTGAGCTTAACCAGCTCAAAATCAAAAACCCCAAAAGTAAGACTCTGTGCTAAGATCGCATAATTCATAGACTAACTAGTCTATTCTCTCTGAGGATTTCCCTTCTTGCCAGTTTCGTTCCTTGTTAATATGCCCGTGTATCTATCTATCCGAGACCCAAATTCTTTCCCAGACCCAAATTCTTTCCCAAGTCAAATCCTTTCCTAAAGTTTTAGTGCCGTATTTGATACACTGGTGTCGTCGCATTTCCTTGCATGAGCAATTTCCATATGCAAGGTATAGGAAACTTGACAACTCAAAATTAGCTGGAAGGTGCTTTACAACCATGGAAATTTAATCAAATTCAATTTACCTTACTACAAATAGTTAACGATATCTACTAATACAAAACTAATGCGGTTATTTTCTGTATATGTATCTATCTGTCTATCCATATGGAGGAATGCCCACTGATCGGTGATATTTAAACAACGTAATAAGCAAAAAAATGCCAGAAATATCCCAACAGGCGATCAAACCCAAAAGACCCCATCAATGAAAACAGGAGAATAAGTATCATAATGAACAACAGAACCACGTGTGAACCAGAACGCAGACCATTTTGTTCCCCTAAGTTGGAAATGGAGTTTAAACTTCAAAAATTGCAGAATGATTTTAAAAACTTATGTCAATGTATGTCGAAGTACTCATGATTCGATTGACATATTTACTACTAAATCCCTCGGCCCTGAAGTATGTTCGAGAGGAATATGCCCCCATTTTGATAACCCATCGTACCTGATCTGTAATTATGTCTGGTAGAGTGCATTAGGTGCCCGGATCCGACTGATGTAGCAGTTAAAAGACTGGTTGGTTATCGGGTTTCAGCCGCGACGAAGTAAAATTATTATGAAAGGGCATTACTATGTAATATAACAAAGGTAAAGGGTTTTCATTAGTCAAGGCACATTGCCCATGACATGACAAGATAGGCTAGGATAAGAAGTGTTTTTCCATCAATTCGTTGTCCAGCTTTCATAGTGACTAGGGAGAGAAGAAGGTGTTTAGTGGTAGTGACTAGGGAGAGAAGAAGGTGTTTAGTTGTCTTTTGAGTTATGTTTTTCTAATGTTTTGTATTAAATATTTATTATTTCCCTAGAAGAAGGTGTTTAGTGGTAGTGACTAGGGAGAGAAGAGGAGAGGTTGTCTTTTGAGTTATGTTTTTCTAATGTTTTGTATTAAATATTTATTATTAACTAGTATACTTTATAAGCGTAGTATACTTTATAAGCACATGAATGGGAATATGGGAATATTGAAGTAATGAAAGAGTGGTGTGAAGAAAAAGTAAAAAATGGATATTTTGTATTAAATATTTATTATTAATTAGGATATTTTATAAGTGTAGTATATTTTATAAGTGCATGAATGGGAATATGGGAATATGGGAATATTGAAGTAATGAAAGAGTGGTGTGAAGAAAAGTAAAAAATGGATAGAAGAGAGATTTTATGTAGGTAAATTGTTGTGTGTGTTTTTTTTTGCAAACAGCCATAACATTTTGGTATGGCATTGGAATATATATATGTTTTTTAGGAAGATCTTGAATCAATGAAACAGAGTAAATGTATTAAGAAAAAGATTGTAATTGAGACCAACTAAGAAACAAAAGGAATCCATGATATATGGAGTACAAACAAATGTAGTACATAGCACATAATTATGAAGAACATTCACAAATGGAATATGTAAGAATAGTATTGTATTTTGAAGGAGTTACTTGATCTAAGTAGAGTTAAAAATGGTTATATGACAAATCATCTAAATGTGTTTCTTCTTTCTTTCTTGGTGCAACTAATGCACTATACTGCATTTTTTGTATAACGTTCAAAAGAGAAGAAGGAGAAAGGGTGAGATGCATCTTTTAATTTCAAATTTATTAAGTCTTAAAAATGATCAAATTCTTTATAGTGTAAACTTTTTTAAAAGTGTAAATTTGAGAAAAAGTTTGCACCCCATGAGAATTGATCTCTTTATGCTTGTAAATAATTGTTTAAATTAGTATATTATGAGAAATCTCATATCACTTAGCATTACTTAAATTAGTAGATTATAAGTAATCTCATATCACTTGTAATAGAGATCTCTTTTGATATCTTTAACATAACAGTTTGCAGCTCGAAATTTTCAACTTTTTTTCAAATTTATATCAAAAACAAACAAAACCATGATTGGAATCAAGTGAATATTCACATATGTTTCATGTTAGTTCTAATAATTACTACACGTAAGCGAACATACACATGGCCTTAAAGTACATTTTGTTTTCGCTAGCAATAAATGTTGCATAGAAGAGTTGTTGATTAGATATGCAGTAGTTGCAATTGGTGTAGTAGATCTTAGACTTGCAAGTTATGGGCATGTGGATTATTGCTAGTGATAAGCCTTAGAACATGCTCAAACAATGGAATATCACAAGTTATTTTAAGAGCACCTTTATGCAAATACTCAATTTTACTGCAAACAACACTGGTAACTCCATGAAAAGAAGACTATTTAAGTAGTGTACATTCTTAAAAAAACCAATTGTAAACTAGTTCATATCACCCATGTTAGTAGTATATGTCGACACAATAATTTATTATTAATTTTTAGTAATTAATTGATTGCTTATTTTAAATAAAATTTATCATCACTAAGACACAAATTTTGAATCTCCTGACCAAGTTTGTTATTCAATTTTGTTTTTCCTTTCTTGTGAGTTACGTTACAGGCATCCTAGCCGATATTGGCTATTAGAGTTATGAATTAATTCCTTATTTTAAATAAATTTTTCATTTCAAATTGTTGTTTTTAAATATAATAATGTTGTAGTCTAATTGTTCTACGTTTTTTCCCTTTTTCGATGATATTTTTTGTTCAATTTTGCCCGAAATATGGAGAGAAATTATTGGATTTGCATATTTGAGTGGTTGTTTATGTATAATTTGAGTGCTTCATGGGTTTTTTAGCACGCTGAATCCATTTCTGGATTCAAAAATGCAATTTAAACAAAATAAAATTGTGATTTGGTGCAGATTTATGTTGTCGAATTCCGACAAAAAGAGTCAAAATGTAGAACAGTTAGACAATACCTATAATAATATATACTTAATTTTGACCACCTAACATATATCTACGCCATGTAAGAAAAAAAATGTGTTATCTTTACTATTAATATTATTTTACATGTTCAAGTAAAGGTTTCTCATAATAACAATGTTTTTTGCAAATTTAATTTTGGATAATGAGATATTTCTTGTAAAAAGATGTTTGATCTGATAAATCAAATTATATAAAAATATTAAAAAATAAATAAATTAAAAAAAACATGGTTGCATTATTGAAAAAATGACTTATTACAAAGTTTACATCTTATGTTATGATGTAAGACATGAATATGAAAAAAATCTTATCATATTGTTTATAGTTTTATAATGAACACTTATTTTATACTTTAAATAAACTATTCTAAAGTATTAGAGTGAGTTTGCAAATTATATATATATATATATATATATATTATATTATTTAGTAAATTTATAAGTTTTATATGATTAATATTAAAAAAATTAATTTTTTAATTTATGTTTAATGATTTATTTTACATTGTTATATTTGTTGGTTATTTAATTTTTTTAAACTAATTTAATCATATAATTATCCTTTTTATCATATTTAATTGTTATATAAATATTTTTCAAACAAATTTGCTATTTTTAAAATAACCATGTAATCATTACATTCATTCAAGAATCTATTTTGAGTAGTTTTGATGCACAAAGTGATGCCAATAAGGAGCACGATCCACATTTTTATCCAAACCCACTGAAGTATCTGATTTAATTCTGAAAATTGTTTTGTTTAAGTTGTAGATTATATTTTAATTTTTTGTGGAAAAAGTAAGTAAATATTTACATGGGTGTTTGTTGATTTTTAACTTCTCATTATATGTATGGATTTATTTTGATATTAAGAAAATTTATTCCTTTCTGCGTGACACTTTTTTGGATTTATTTTGATATTATGAAAATTTATTCTTTTATGCTTATCGGTGACACTTTTTATCAGTGACGTCTATGACATCACTGAATTACAATTGATAAAAGAATTTTCCATCACTAATTAAGTGGGGGATGGCATATACTCAAGTGCTTACAAATAATTTGTAAAAATGCAAGAATTCAATATTGAGTCATCTTTCCTTTTGTTTTTGTTTTTTTTAAATAAAAAAGTTGGAAC
>ML777311.1:890749-907015 GCA_009831015.1 Picea engelmannii | reverse complement strand
AATACATCGACTTGGTGAATATAAGAAGGATGGTCTCTAAAAACTTAAATTGAATAAGTTTGCAAATTTGAGTAACAAAGAATTCAAATCCATGCACATGACAATGTAGATGGAGAGGCACAGAACTATAGATGGAGAAAGAGGAGTGAAGAGTGGATCATTCATGTACCAAAACTCGAAGTACATGCAAGCGTCTATTGATTGGAGAAAAAGGGGAGCAATAACTCATGTGATGATGCAAGTTTGTATCAAAGCTAATGCGGTATGATCGTCAATTTAGAGAAATAATTTTAATTTCAAATCAGGATATAAATAGATACAAAATTTATGTAAATGGTAGCTCAATATATATAGGTAGGGTAAATGATACCTAAGGAGCAAATCTTCGATCGAGGAAATAAGGAAAACAGTGTGGGCGGTGATCTATGATCTTTTCTCGTCTAATCCATTTATGTATGCTTAAGTTTTCAAGATCAAATGCCACTTGACAAATCTTATGGGTATGGTCAGAGTGATACAGAAAAGAATCACAAAAAGGTGGGTGGTTGAACATCGCAATCCAGATAGATCTTGTTACTTAATACCGTATCAACTATAGGTCAAATTTCAAGTACTAAAGGTGGAATTTCATGCTTCTCCTCTCATGGGGTACAAACACAATGGTATTTCCAAGCAGTGAGCCATGATGATTGGTAATTGATTTATTTATGTATCAGCCACCCCGACCCTACTAGTTGTGTCTCTGGATTTTCAAATAAGGAGAAATAGATCCTCTGAAGAATGTTTGGTAGCTGGGAGAGAAATGTTTGATAATATTCAAGATTTTTTTCAACATTTTGTTGTGCCATGTTTAATTGATATATTGTTTAGTTTTCATCCTTGCATGAAGTTGCTAGGCATTTTAAACTATAGCTTCTATAAATTGCATTAACATATCAAAACATGCAAGTTGGTTTCTTTATCAAGCAACAATTTGTATACTGTAGTAAATAAAACTAAGGTTGCAACGAAGGGCCTATGGACTCTGCCTTCCAACATATAATCGAAAATGAAGGGATGGTCACTGAAGATGAGTGTCCACACACAACTGAAGCTAGCATATCAACGATGTTTTTTCTTTCTTCCAAGAAGAAGATATGTGTAGAATACAATTCAGAATAGGACTCCCCGGGCTAGTGTCACATACAAGCAATTTCGTTTGTTGATCTGAGTGACATCCTAAGATTGAATTTTTTTTATGTTGTTGGTGGTTTTCAGAAGGTTGAGGAAATACTATTGGAACTGAGGGAAAATATGTGACATGGGTGTTCCGTCGAAAACCCGAGTTCCTTTGGCAAAGAAAGTGTGAGGATTGTCGAACTCATTTTGCGAGATGGCTTTGTATGGATACTTAATGAAGGAAATGTAGTGAAAACAGATCCACTAGGGTGGGATTCAGTTTGTGTTGATGAAGAAGCCACTGAGGAGAAATAAATAGGTGAGGTAGATGAATGATTTTCCTAGTGTTGTTTGTTAGTTTGATCTTATTACTAAATTGATCAAGCCACCAGGAGGCAACTAGGAAATACCATCGGATTAAATAGGGATCAGATTGGATATCACAAAATGGCTAGGAAATCCCATCGAATCAGATACGTCATGGCAGGTCGAATCCCAACAGACAACAAAGAAGGCAAGGGACAGGGGGATATCTGAGTGGTATTGGACGACAGTTTTTGAGCGGTTGACAAGTTTGGGGCAAAAAACCATACATGTATACATGCATTTGGCATAAATATATTTAAATTTTATTTTTAAAGTATTTGATTATTTTTAATAAAAAAAAAAAAAAAAAATTTAATAATATGTAATTAAAATTGACTTTTTTTACAATGTGTAATTGAAGTTTTTTTGTAATTCAAAAATTTCACCTCTTTAGTTGATATTTTATAGATTTAGTCCTTGTGAATTTACAGCCTTAGGGTTGATCTAAAATATATTAAAACACCAGCAATAGCAAACAATATTCCACTTCTTAACAAACCCATTCCACTAGGGAATTCAAGAGAAAAGATACCAAACTTATGCCATAAGTTTCAACACTCTAGAGAAATCTTATCATGCACAAACAAAATCTAAAAATCTCTTTATGGTAGTAATAATTACTGTAGTAAATTATGACTCGGTGCCTCCTATATCAATGTTAAACCCTTAACAATTTCAATCTTGACTTATGTCAAATCAACAAGACATATAAGTGATGGAATTTACCAAACCATGAAGACGATGATAGTTGAAAATTAAATATGCAATCAGACAATTTCAAACAACTGAATATATATATATATATATATATATATATATATGAAGTTCAAGTACATATTTTTAGCTTAAGTTTATCCGATACAACTCTCCAAAACCCTAGCTAGGGAAAAACAAGAAAAGGTCTAGCTCCACCAAAGATACTTCAACAAGCTAGAGTCACACTAGCAAGTCCTCCTTGACCTTATGCAAGTTGTCCCCTCTTCTCTTCCTCCTCAAGTAGTACAACCTAGGGTTTATGCACAAACCTTAACTCTAATGTCTCCTTAGGGATCAAACCCTAACCATAGACTTCAATAATGCTTAAGAAACCCTAGCACCTCAAGACAAGAGAGAAAACATATAATGAAGAATGAACAAGAGAAAGAGAAAGAGACTAGCATTCCTCCTCCTACATCTCTAAACAAAAAATATATGAGATGTAATCTCTCCAAGTATGAATGATGAGAATGACTCTCTCCTTTATTTATGCATATGAGAAGTGAAGGGAGGTATATAAGTCAAGTGGACCTTGTCTACTGCAAGCAACCTACAAGATGCAAGTAGGTCCACACATATGTAGTGTTCCTCCCACAAGTGACACATGTCAAGGTCCAAGGTGATCAGGATCCATAAGCAAAGCTCCAAGACAAGGGCACTTCTCATCCAAGGTCCAACGCTCCTCCTCATAGGGCTCCAATGATCTAACACCTCTCCTAGTCCATGTTCTCCTCTAGGTCCAGTCCAACTACATGATAATTGTCACGTCTCATGTATCCCCACGTCGACTCCAAGACTCCATGAAAACATCCAAGCAACCCATTAATGTTTAGGGCTCAATGCCCTCATTTAGAATGCCAAATACTCTCCCTCTAATGGATGGCATTCTCCAAGCAAGCAACCTCATCCATGTGACCAACAAGTAGAATGTCACCAAGTTGTTTGAAGATGTCCAACGTTCCAAGTAAGAATGTCAATCAAGAATCCATATTATATCTAGGAACCAATCAGTAAACCACCTCCAATGTGTCATTCCATCATGGATCAATCAAGGGCTAATCATACACCATGCATGCTACATCTCATGAAGCAACCCCATACATGATGTAAACATTTTAAAGGTAACCTTGAAATATAACACTCCCTCTTTATGAGGAAATTGTTTTCACCAACACTAATCAACTTCCTTTGTAACTCAACCAAACCTACCATCTACAAATCTAAACCTCCTACAGTCTCGAAATCAACCACTATATTTTGAAAAGGAACTATCACCCATCCATCACACTCCTTCATCAAAGCATCACACCAAACCTCCTCAAAATGACTGATAGGCTCACAAGTAGAAGAAGCCAATTCAACATGGTTGGAATATCTCTTAGGAGGTATACTCACCCTCACTAAATATCTAGTTGCTCCTACCTTCTCATATGCCTCCTATAATTCTTAGGTAAACCATATCAATTTTTCGCATGCTAAATTAGAAAGTGAGCACATATCCATCCCTAACCGCACCTCATCCACCCCTAATTTGACTAGTCTCAAGTCTATGAATCAGTATTTGGAACAAAAACCTCCCCATTATCCTTAATCACTAAAGGAGAATACAGTGAACTAGAATATCTCACATCCTCATTGAATATCACATCTCTACTTAATAATGTCTTCCGTTGTGTTGAAATGTAGGTCATGTAAGTTGTAGAAGTATCACTGTATATCAAAACAAGATGACATCACAACATCTCAAACCTCTAAAGAATGATGACCACTTATCAATCTAAAGGAACTTAACTCTATATCATTGGAAACCTTCCAATCTCCATCATCCATGAAGTCAACATCATAGGTCAAAACTATCAACAACCTATGATCATGGGTATCTTACCCATGTACCTCAAAATTTCCAATAACTAACGCATCATCCTTAACTAGGTCAACTCCCTATTTCTAAGAGAATCCTAAAGAAAGAGTATCATTAAGATCAACTCCCTCTACCTAAGAGAATCCAACAACTCTATCCCTATACTCTACAACTCTCCCATCAACTACAAGATTGATGGCATCAATCATTGATTCCTTAATAGGTTTTGAAGTTGTCTCCATCACATCACTCTATGCATGCTCTACATGTTCCTCCTTGCGTCTAGAAGACTTATCCATCTTCTCATTGGAATGTACAAGTTCCATGGGATCAACAAGCAACCTAGAAAGGCCACCCTCTCTCAGCCCTCTAGTCAAAGTCCTCAAACTAGTTAGACTAGAATCATTGATGGTGCATTGTTGTCCTTCAAATGCTACTCTACATTTCACTTGTCATATAAGAAATTGAAAGAAGATTCTTCTTTAAACTAAGAACAAACAAAACATCACTCAACTCAAGAACATCGTGTTATTCCATCTAGAATAAAATGGAGCAAACTCCTCTCATAGGATGAGTAGCATCATCACCTAACTCCACACTCACACCTCCCTCATGTTCCTCAAGTGTGTTGAAGTGTGACCTATCATAATTCATATGTCTCGAAGCCCCAATATCCATACACCATCCAACACTAGACACAATGTTAGAAGACAAACAAAATACCTTGGAGAAGACAATTTCAAACTGAGAAGAATCATCCTCTATACATGTTATAGTCCTAGCTACAACGAGTTGTTTCTTACCCTTCCCCTTCTTCTTCAATAGACTATGGATGGTATAATGTCCCATCTCGTGACATCAAAATCACATCACCTTACTTGAATCCTTCTTTCTTGTACATGTACTATCATTCTTTGTGTAGCCTTCTTACTACCCTTCTTCATCCTCCCAATGAGAGTAATTTCATCTACTTCCTCTTGTTGCTTTGAACAAGACCGTATCCTAATTTCTTCTCGAACAAGATCATTCATAGCTTTGAAAAAGGTGGAATATCATCATAATCATATACGCCTTGAACAAAAGGCCTCCAAGAAGGTAAAAAATAATTCAAATCAATGGACACCAGCTCCTTATCATCCACCTTCGCCTAAACAGAAACCAACTAATCTCTCAACTCTACAATCCTAGTCATATAGCTTAGAACAACATATGTTTTAATTATGTGAATGTCTAAAAGTTTGTTTCATAGGATAATCTATCAAGAAACATAATAGCTTTGAAGCAACTCAACCAAAGCTCCAAACATGTCCTTATCCATTAGCTTATCTGCAACATGAAGGATGAAAGAATCCTTCACCAAATCTAGATTGATTCTCTTTTCCTTGGCCTCCTTCTTGTGATGAGTGGCCAACTATGCTAGATCGAAAAGTTATGGAACCACTTTCATAACATGCTCCCAAAAATTGGCTTCCCCCACAAGCATCTATAACCTAAGCTTCCAATGAACAAAATTGGAAGCTCCTTCAAACCTATAACATTCTCCAATACCAAGAATTGTCTTACACATATTGAAACAATCCTCAAATGAAAACAATTGTAGTAAATGAAGTAGACACAATCCCTCCAAGGGTCCTAACACTTCTCCCAAGCGACCTAGGGCTTCATGCCCAACAACCTCGACAAAGGTCAAGAACCTCTCTCATGTACAACACAGCTAAAATATCAACTTCCTCTTTTAGCTAGAGAGTGATTTCAACGAGAAAGCTCTGATACCATGTCAAAATTTCAACAATTGAGGTTTCTTTTGCAATTCAGTTTCACCTCTTTACTAGAGGCTTCGTGGATCTAGTCCCTATGAATTTCCATCCTTGAAGCTAATTTGAAATATAATAAAGTAATAACAACAAAAATCAATATTTCACTTATTAACAATCCCATTCTACCAGGATGTTCAAGAGGAAAGATACCAAACTTACGCCACAAGTTCTAACCTTTTAGGGAAATCTTATTGTGCACAAACCAAATGTGAAAATCTCTTTATGACAATAATAATTACAATAACAAATAATCTCATAAAGTCTCCAATATCGATGTTAAATCCTTAACAATTTCAATCTCAACTTATGTCAAATCAACAAGACATATAAGTGATAGAAATTACCAAACCATGAAGACAAATATGAAGTTTCCAGTTGTCCAAAATTGTCTCATGTAGTTTTGATTTTTAGTTACCATTGTCTTCATGGTTTGGTAATTTCCATCACTTCTATGTCTTGTTGATTTGACATAAGTTGATATATATATATATATATATCAAGTGCAAGTACATACTCTTGCTTAAGATAAGCAGGTACAATCCTCCAAACTCTTCAAAACCCTAGCTAAAGAAAAATAAGAAAAACACTAACTCCAACAAGATAGAATCGCACTAGAAAGTCCTCCTTGGCCTCATGTAAGGCATCTCCTCCTCGCTTTCTCCTCCAGAATCACAACCTAGGATTTATCCACAAACCTTAACTATAATGCCTCCTTAGGGATCAAACCATAATCCTAGAGTTCAAGAATGTTCAAGAAACCCTAGTACTGCAAGACAAGAGAGATAAAGTACAATGAAGAATGAGAGAGAGAGAGAGAGAGAGAGAGAGAGAGAGAGAGAGAGAGAGAGAGAGAAATGTGATGTCTCCAAGCATGAATCATGGGAATGACTTCCTCCTTCCTTCATTCACATAAGTGAAGTGAGGTATACAAGTCAAGTAGACTTGGACCACTACAAGCAACCTACAAAATGCAAGTAGGTCCACAAGTGATTGGTGCTCCTCATCCTACATCTATAAACCGGAGATATATGTGATGTGATCTCTCCGAGCATGAATCATGGGAATGACTCTCCCCTTCCTTTATTCACATGAGAATTGAAGTGAGGTATACAAGTCAAGTAGACTTAGACCACTACAAGCAACCTACAAAATGCAAGTAGGTCCACAAGTGTGAGGTGATACTCCTATTAGTGACACATGTCAAGCTCCAAGGAAATGATGCTTTGCAAGAAAGGCTCCAAGACAAGGGTGCTCCTCACTTAAGGTTCAATGCTCCTCCTCCAAGGGATCTAATGCTCCAACACCTCTCCTAGGCCATGTGCTCCTATAGGTCTACTCCACCTACATGACCATTGTCACAACCCAAGCATCCCCAAGTCCACTCCAAGACTCCATACAAACATCCAAAAAACCCAATGATTAGGGCTCCACATGCACCTCTAGAATGCCAAACACTTCTCCAATGCAAGGTGCTCTCTAAATAAGAAACCTCCTCCATGTTTCCTTCTTGTAGAATGGCACCAAGTTGTTTGAGGATATCCAACACTTCAAGGAAGAATGTCAATCAAGCATCCATATGAGGTCTAGAAAATTATGAGTAAGACACCTTCAATGTGAAAAACCATCATGGATCAATC
The DNA here is from genome assembly GCA_009831015.1 of Picea engelmannii. Taxonomy (NCBI): domain Eukaryota; kingdom Viridiplantae; phylum Streptophyta; class Pinopsida; order Pinales; family Pinaceae; genus Picea; species Picea engelmannii. The sequence continues at coordinate 899,420 of ML777311.1, read as the reverse complement.
AAGGGCTAACCATACACCATGCACCTGACATCTCATGAAGTACCCCCAAACATAGTGTAAACACTTTTAGAGTAACTTCAAAAGCTAACATAAATGGACATCAGACAGAAAGTAATATTGAATACAATGGTTGAAGGGTGTGTGTGGAAAAATTGACTAGTGTATTTTTAGGAGCATTGTTTCTCCATGTGATCTTCTAGTATTAATGTTACTGTAAATTAACCTCTCATTCATATACTTGTGAGAGAATGAAATTCACTCTTCTGGAGAGCATTTAAAGTTAAATTTATTATATATGTAATATGCTACCAATGGTTTCAGTGAAGCCACCATCATCAACATATGTGCATTGAGAAAAGTGTACAAGGAGATTATCAATAATGGCAAGTGTTTGCTATCAAAATCCTTGAACTAGATTGCAACAAATCCATATGCAATTTTGTGAAGGAAGGCAAGGTACTTGGTAAGACTAGACACAAAATCCCACACGTGATTTTGTTATTGCAAAAATAAATTGACCCAAAAACAACTCGAACAACATTGCCCATGGCATTTTTGAGGTTCCATTAATTGTAATAACAATATGAATATTGCCTCTGTCTAGTTCACAAAAAAATGTTTGCATTCCCTTATAGAATTCAATTCTTGCATTTGAACAAAAGGCCTCCAAAAAGGTAAAATTCAATCCAAAGCAATGGACACCAACTCCTTATCCTCCACCTTCGCCCAAGTGGAAACCAACTATTCTCTCAACTCTGCCATCCTAGTAATATATCTTAGAACAACATTTGTTTTACTCATGTGAATGTATAAAAGTTTGTTTCATAGGAGAAACTATCAAGAAACAAAAGAGCTTTGAAACAAATCAACCAAAGCTCCAAACATGTCCTTATCCATTGACTTCTCTACAACGTGAAGGATGAAAGGATCCTTCACCAAATCTAGATTGATTCTCTTTTCCTTGTCCTCCTTCTTGTGATGAGCGACCAACTATGTTGTATCGACAAGTTATGGAACCACTTTCATAACATGCTCCCAAATATCGACTTCCCCCACAAGCATCTATAACCTAAGCTTTCAATGAACAAAATTGGAAGCTCCTTCAAACCTATAACATTCTCCAATACCAAGAATCATATTACACATATTGAAACAATCCTCAAATGAAAACAATTGTAGTAAATGAAGTAGGCACAATCCCTCCAAGGGTCCTAGCACTTCTCCTAAGTGACCTAGGGCTTCATGCCCAACAACCTCAACAAAGGTCAAGAACCTCTCCCAGGTACAACATAACTAAAATACCAACTTCCTCTTTTACCTAGAGAGTGATTTCAACAAGAAAGCTCAGATACCATGTTGAAATTTCAACAATTGAGGTTCCTTTTGCAATTCAGTTTCACCTCTTTACTAGAGGCTTCCTGGATCTAGTCCCTATGAATTTTCATCCTTGAGCATAATTTCAAATATAATAAAACAAGAGCAACAACAATCAATATTTCACTTCTTAACAACCCCATTCTACCAGGTAGTTCAAGAGGAAAGATACCAAACTTATGCCACAAGTTCTAACCTTCTAGGGAAATCTTATTATGCACAAACCAAATATGAAAATATTTGTATGACAATAATAATTATAATAATAAATAATCTCATAAAGTCTCCAATATCAATGTTAAATCCTTAACAATTTCAACCTCAACTTATGTAAAATCAACAAGACATATAAGCGATGGAAATTACCAAACGATGAAGACAAGGTAACTAAAAATCAAAATTGCATGAGACAATTTTGGACAACTAAAAAATTCATATATATATAAGAGATTAAGTGCAAGTACATACTCTTAGCTTAAGATAAACAGGTGCAATCCTCCAAACTCTCCAAAACCCTAGCTACAAAAAATAAGAAAAATACTAACTCCAATAAAGATATTCCAACAAGATAGAGTCACACTAGCAAGTCCTCCTTTGTCTCATGTAAGGTATCTTCTCCTCAAGAAGCACAACCTAGGATTTATCCACAAACATTAACTCTAATGCCTACTTAGGGATCAAACCATAATCCTAGAGTTCAAGAATGCTCAAGAAACCCTAGTACCTCAAGACAAGAGAGATAAAATACAATGAAGAATGAATATGTGTGTGTGTGTGTGTGTGAGAGAGAGAGAGAGAGAGAGAGAGAGAGAGAGAGAGAATGGTGCTCCTCCTCCTACATCTCTAAACCCAAGATATATGAGATGTGATTTCTCCAAGCATGAATCATGGGAACGACTCTATCCTTCCTTCATTCACATGAGAAGTGAAGGAAGGTATACAAGTCAAGTATACTTAGGCCACTACAAGCAACCTACAAAATTCAAATAGGTCCACAAGTGTGAGGTGATCCTCCTATTAGTGACACATGTCAAGCTCCAAGGAAATGATGATCTATAAGAAAGGCTCCAAGACAAGGGTGCTCTTCATTTAAGGTCCAATGCTCATCCTCTAGGGGATCTAATGCTCCAACACCTCTCCTAGGCCATGTGCTCCTATGGGTCCACTCCACGTACATGACCATTTTCAAACCCAAGCATCCCCAAGTCCACTATGAGATGCCATGCAATCATCCCCAAGTCCACTCCAAGACTCCATACAAGAATCCAAGAAACCCAATGATTAGGGCTCAATGTGTGCCTGTGGAATTCCAAACACTTCTCCAATGCAAGGTGTTCTCTAAATAAGCAACCTTCTCCATGTTTCCATCTTGTAGAATGCCACGACATTGTTTGAGGATCTCCAACACTCCAAGGAATAATTTCAATCAAGAATCCATATGAGGTCTAGCAAATGATGAGTAAGCCACCTTCAATGTGAAAATCCATCATGGATCAATCAAGGGCTAACCATGCACCTGACATCTCATGAATTACCCCCAAGCATAGTGTAAACACTTTTGGAGTAACTTTGAAAGCTAACATAAATGGACATCAAACAAAAAGTAATATTGAATACAATGGTTGAAGGGTGTGTGTGGAAAAAAATATTATGAACTTATGTTGGGCCCACGAAAGGGAGGCTTAGTGTCTTTGTCAAGGAGAATTACCAAACAAAAATTCCAATCATTCCTAGAACTTCAATGAGATTGTATTACTCCCAATATTGGTCCATTAGATTTATGAGCTCTACCCAAGGCCCCCTAGTCTAAAGTGCAAGACGTGTTCGTCTTTCATGTCATGGTAGATCATAGGCAATGCATGACTTTAGGAAGAATATGCATATTATTATATCAAAAACCAGATATATTTTTCTCATATTCTATTATAAGATCAATACGTTAAATGTTATGGCTTCTTTATTTGGACATGTTGATGTTCTACGCTATCTTCATTCACCATACTTGATTGGATTGATTGGGTATTGTGCAAACCATGCTCAAAGATTTTTAGTTATGAGTTTGTGTCCAATAGAAGTCTTCAAGAGCTCCTTTACTCTAATTGTGAAAATCAATGTTTCCCACCTGCTTTTATGTTGGACTCCATGAAAAAGTTTTTAATTTTTTTCAATTGGTGAAGCTCAAGATTTTTTTTTTAACTTCATGCTTATTAGGCACCCACATTCTTTCTAGGATGTCTATACTTGCCACTCATGAATTTTGGAGAATCACAATCTAGTCTATTAAGATTTTGTTCATGGAAATCTTGATAACCTAAGATACTCTCCAATTCACTCTAACAAAACAATCTAACAACTCTATTAGAAGGGGTTGAATAGTAAAAGCTCCTATTCATGACAGGGAAAATCCTACACATTTATTAAAACAAATACAAATTATTTTCTAAACTATTCCATTTTCTTGCATTTTAACTCTATTGGAAATGAATATGGGTAGCACCCCTATCTGTTAAGATTTTCATACTCCCTTAGTGTCTTCTATCATTTACAGTTTGATAAAATAATAATAGTCAACTAGACAATAAAATGGGTAGTATCCAAAGATGGAGTTCTACTCTTTGAACTCTTACCTAGAAGAGTTGTAGTGAATATAAAAAAGATCCATGGTCAATGTATTCCTATCTCTTGGATATGGTTGCATCTCAAAATTGTGAAATGCATGCCAAGTTGTTTTACACCCCAACCAACCAACCAACAAGGAAAAATTATAGCCACAAACAATGGGTGTTCTTTGTTAACTAACGATGTATTTTTGTTTTAAGAAGGTATGTATAATTAACTACCCAAGGAAAAATATATTTGAAGTTATTAGTCCTTGCTGAGGGAAGTGGAGGGACTATAGCAATGAGCTAGTAGTTTGACTTCTATTAGTTGCTCGTTGACTTTCCAATATTTACATTTTATCCAAAGTTCTGTGTTATAATTTCGAATTTCCCAATCAATTGAAACATTCAACTTTATTTCTCTCCATTTCTATTGGCTATGGAGTTTAAGGTCTTATTGTGGGGGCGACAACGTAGTTCTGAGGACTGGGGATGATTATGTATTATTTTATTATATTTTAATTTTAATAATCAAAATTGTGATTACCCTGACACTGCAATTCTCTAAAGTCGATGGTTTGTGCACTGCAATCAATGCTCTCTGTGTCATTTTGTAGTTGATGCTCTATCCCATTCTGTAGTATTCTCCTCACCGCTTCACGACATATGCTCCCCACCACCTCACTGCCTTTTCTCCTCACTGTATCGAAAGCCAAAGGGAGAGAGAACCACATTAAGGAGCTACCAAACTAGTCTATGGTCCTACGCTAGAAGTTTTGACAACTTCTTCGTCTCTGGAATTCATCAAATTTGTAGGTATTTGCAAGTGACTTGGAATCTTGTAACTTTATTTTATCTAGGTAATGAAATAGTTGGATGTTGGAAACAATATTGTTGTTTGGGGGGAAATGAAGAAACAATATATTACTTACCTTGTTTGTCCAATATGTCGTGATCACGAAAGGACTTCGATTACAAGTAGATTCATCATCGACTAGATTATCTATCCTCGAATTCCTCAAGGAACAACTCCAGGTAGTGATTTTAATTCATTCCACTCATAAAATTTTATGATGGTTTTCTTTTACAAATCATCTCTCTATGCTAAATTAAGTCTGTAATTTGAAATTAACATCTGAGACGTGAGTATATATGATTATTTCGACGTAATTGTTGGAATGATCATGAGAGGATTGGTCATTGCAATGTTAGCCTCTCCAAATGAGAACAACTGTCCATTGTTTTCTACAAAGGATATTACCAAGTTTTGTTTAGAAATTTTCCCTCAGATTTTTCCACCAACAATGTTCATAAAATAATTTGTTTTTCTTCTATTTTTCCCGTTACAAACAACATCAGTAATCAATCTTTATGTTTCTTCTCTTTTTTTCTACTACAAGCTACATAAAGATTGAATCAATAGAAAATGAATTATTACAAAGGCTCCTTGTGATCGACGTTTAAGATTCTTAATGGCCCTAAATATTATGGGGATTACCTGCACAAAATCTTGAAAAAGAATTTGTGGGATACACTATTACACTAGACCTTAACGAAAGTTGTGATTACTACATTTGACATCAAATTAGAGCAACCCACAATCTTCTCCACTTTTTAAGGTAATGTTTCTAGTTGGATGTTGGAAACAATATTGTTGTTTGGGGGAAAAAGAAGCAGCTAAATGCTACTTACCTTGTTTGTCCAATGTGTCGTGATCACGAAAGGACTCTGATGACAGGTAGATCCATTATTGCCTAGATTGAGGCTGAACCCTCTATCGTACTAGTCAATTTCCACATACTTCGAGGGTCTCGACGGGGGTTAGAAACTATAGCCAAAAATCCACTCCACAGTTGTAGGAGGAAACATGTTATGCCAGGCACACAACTTCAGGGTAAATCATTTATATATTTATAGTTTGAAGGGTAATTTAGAGTATCCTCTTTCTTGAATGTCCCTGCCTTGTCTGCTTTTCTTACAACAACAAAACATTTGTTTTTGTAATTGTAGGAAAGAAGAGGGGAAGTTAAGGACAAGCATGGCCTCTAACATCTTATTATGAGACCTAGATCATTCAATACTATAACTCTTTCCACATTCTTCATCACATATGATTCCCTCAATTGCTCAAGATTTTGTTATAATAGCTCATAAGACCATATAATAGCTCATAAGATATCATTGACATCATGATAGCTTCCATGCTCCAAGATATTCTATATAATGGTGCATTCAACTTCTGGAGCCTGCAAGCCTAAGAAAATCAGTATGTATTCATAATTTTAAAATATATATAATTGCACATCATATTGTCTACATCTGTGGCTGCAATATTCTTTGGCCTTGCTAGATACGAGATCGATCCTTACAAGCAACAGTTCCTTGGGGTTTTTGAGAAGTACGATCCTATGCAAAGTGGTCATGGCTATACTGATCCTTGGATTATCTTTCCTACCATGAAAATATTTAGTCCTCCTTTCAAGAGTTTGCTCTCGATATGCTTAACAGAACAACAAAAAATATTGAGCAATGCCCACCTCCACATTCACGTGTGAGGTTGAGGGAAGCTGACCATGTGCTATGGCTCAGTCGCAATGCTCAAGAGGCATGGTAAGGCAATTTGTGTGCCCTAGATATCCATAGCCCTATGCTCAACGTGAAACATGTCATTGAACAATTTTAACATGAAATAAACATCGCTTCAAAATTAATAATATTTTGATATGAAATTAGAGAAGGGAAAAGTATTCAATGGCGGTGCATATTTTAAGGTCAAACTAGTGGGTCTATATATACACATATTTACTTTTGTTCTGTCGATTTCTTTGAATTGCGGGTAGTACAATACAATGTCATTTGTTTATGATAATAATAATCCTATACATAGCATTTAAAGTTAACCATAGTTTCAACGACTGCTTTTACAATGTACGATGAGTTGTCAAGCAGTTAAATACCATTTGAAGGAGCCTCCAACAGATAAAAAGTAACTCTTCTGCCAACGCTCGCTGGAATGGAGCGAAAATAGATCTTTCACGCTTTGGATCCATTTGGTGGGTTTTAGGTTTTATGAAAGTCACATATGGTTTTAAACTGAAGTTCTATAACTAACTAACAAAATGTGAAATTTTGTCCAACATACTAAAATATCTGTTCAAATGGACGTTGTTTATGAAACATATTTTGTTCAATTGTTTATGAGATAGTTCGGTAAACCAATTTATGAAGTGAAAAAATTATCTTCATTATTTTAGAAAATTTAATTAAATTTTAAAGAGGATTTAGAAGAAATGTTTTATCTTATCTCTTAAGGGCATGGTAATGAGAATGAAAGTTTTGCATCTCGTCTGAGAGTTAATTTTTCCTTTCGCCCTTGGGGCATGTTTTGTTTTCGATTCTGCAAATTTCTCATTGATTTCACCACACTCAATATTTGATTCAGTGCTACTTGAGATCATGTTATTTTCTTCTAAATGGTCGCGAGAGTCCTTCAAGTTGGAACAAACCAGAAGGAAAAAGGCAAAAATTATTGAAGTGATAATTGCACGGACTATGCCCAAGATATATGGATTTGAGGTTGGTCTTCCATACTAGACGAGTGAGATCAGAAGGCGCTGTACTATTTCTCATAGCTTTGGGCTAGGAAAAACCCACTTTGCTCAATAGGGTTCTAATTGTCGCTAGTCCTCATAACCTATAGAAAGTGCATGAGATATACCTATATACATCAACGACTAAGCAATATTAATTGTTATATTAATGAACCTTGGAAACAATGCTCATCAGGGGGAAATATAAATTTATATATCTTGACAGACACAAAGATACATGCAATCTTCAGCAGTGGAATTGTCCACATGACAAATTTGAGTACATGGGATATTTTTTATTTACTTCTTAAAATTTATAAGAGAAAGGATTACAATTTTTTTTTACCAATTTTAACATTGGTAATAATGATGTCATTGGTTCAAATCGAGGGAGTAGAACCAATAATAACAAAAAAAAGGATAGGTTGAGGACAAACCATATCGTTCACGCCCCCCTATACTGACTTCAGATGGCATTACGTAGGCCTTTAGGTTGACTTTTGTTTATGACATATGTGATGCTAATGGCTAATTGTCTCTTGTACATTGTTTGAGCAAACATTGTTATGAATGTTTTAGAACAACAATTTAAGCAAACTTGATCAGATTTCACGTTTCTTTTTCAACCAAATCCATTCAATATTCTCAACAATATTCTCAATCCATAAGCTACATGTATCAATAAATAAATAAGTGAAAAAAGCATTAGAGTATTATATATCATCATAATGCTATCGACACAAATAAAAGCCATTGCATTATCAATCTCCTACTCCAAATTAATTATTTAGGTGAAATATGTATTTGATGCTTTCCAAACCTGCCTCATTGACTAAGCTAACATTTAACACTAGTTTCTAAATGAATTCAATAACATGGATTTTACAACATTCTATCCATTGGAATTTTCTTCATTATTACTCACTTTTTCTTTGTGTTGTATGATGAAATGGCTCTACTTTTTCTTTGTGTTTATGATGAAATAGCTCTATCGGGATTGGATAATGTCCCGAATCTTTCAACATATCATTTATTATCATTAATTAGTGAACAGAGTAAGGTACTTGTCCTAATGAGGAAGCAAGGGGTTGGAGCGAAGGATGCAAA
>ML777311.1:863497-886251 GCA_009831015.1 Picea engelmannii | reverse complement strand
GAGGAAGAAAATACAAGTATGTCGTCAATATAAACAATAAGCCAATCGAAATAAGGTTTCAGAGTGTCATCCATGACTCTTTGGAATTTTGCTGGGGCATTTTTCAAACCAAAGGGCATGACATTCCATTCATAATGTCCTGCCGGAACACTGAAAGCTATTTTGAATTTGTCTTCTTCTTTTACTGCTACTTGCCAGAATCCTGATTTTAGGTCAAATTTAGAAAAAATCTTTGCTCTAGCAATTCTTGTTACCAAACTTGTTTTGTTTGGAATAGGATAGGTATCATCAACCAATACTTTATTTAGTGGTTTATAATTTACCACTAATATGGGGATTCCTCTGAGTTGTTTAGAATGTTTATTAACATAGAATCCATAGCAATTCCATGGACTAATGGATTCTATGATAAGTCCTTTGTGAAGTAAGCTTTTGATTTCTTCTGAACATAGCCTTTGATATTCAACATTTATTGGGATAGCTCTGTTTTTGCAAGGTTTTCCTTCATAGGCATCTTTATATGGAAGTGTGACTTCATGTTTTTTCTGAGGCCAGAAAGCAGTTGGATTTTCTGAGCATATTTGATCTTCAAATTATTGCTTCAGCTTTAAAATCTTTTGTTGTATTTGACTTTGGTTAAGCTGATCAATAATCCTTAACTCAGACTGCTTGTTTTTCAATTCTTCTATCTTGAGTGTCTTACTCTGGACTGTGTAAACCAGAGAAGAAATCCTAGGAGAAGATACAAAAGGAAGTTTAACAGAGATTTTTGATCCTTTTGTTGGTGAAGGAATGTTGATAAAATAACCAGAGGTTCCATTTGACAATTTTGTAGAACCATGAGGCTCAACGGAAACAAAAAAGGGAGTTCCGAGAATACAGGCTACCAAAATGTTTGTAAGCAGAAATTTCAAAGATAAGCAATGATGTTTGAAACATAGAACTGCCTCAGGGACTTCATAGGAGATGTGTGTTGGCACATTTCCTAATCCAATAGCACTCATTTGTGTTTTATGCCAAAATTGGATAGGAATGATATCTTTATTCAAAAGATTGAGGTCAGATCCCGTGTCTAACAAAGTCTTGAGTTTGAATAATTTCCCTTTGATCTTAACATCTAAGAGGACATGGAACTTTTGATGATGAATGGGGAGAATTCTCTCGGCCTTCTTTTCCTGTCCTTTTCAACTCATGTATGATAACAGACTTCTCACTCTGTTATTTGTTTTATTTGCTATAAGAATTAATCTCGAAAATCGTAGCAAGAGTCTCGGGCCTTTGAAAGACAAGGTTTCCACTCTTGCGACTTTCTGAAAGCCGTATCAGAAGTCTCGGGCCTTTGAAAGACAAGGTTTCCACTTCTGCGACTTTCCAAGTTTTAACTAGTTATTACCTGAGTAGTCCGCCAGGAGCTTATTCGACATTATTTCACTCTGGTGCAAAGAACTAGAATTAAATGCCCTGCTTTTCTGTGCAGTAATAGTTATTACTTTCATCATGGATCAATTTGTGTTTTTTCGTAACAATCTGAATGCTGAAGATCTTAGTACTTCAAGTTTAGAATCTCCAATCTGTCTTATGATTCACTATATGCCTACTATAGAGACATTAGATCCCTGACTCCAAGACATTTACAAAGGAATGAGACCACTAGGGACCCCGAGATATGGCCTAAGATATATCGAACAATGTGATCAGATCATACCTGACTGCCGATTTAATAATCCTCTGACTCCATCAATGAAAAGGCCATCTATTGAAGAAATTCATAAATTCCATTCAGTTATGATAGGATGTTCTAAGAACACCATTGAAGAAGCATGGATAAAGAAAATACTTAACTGGGATCTGTTCACTCATCCTAAATCATCTGAATTTAATCTTTCCACTTCAGACGAAGAAAAGTTTAGTTTGTCACAAGACTGGCAAACATATATTTCAGAAAATGACATCTGGATTTCTTTTTATGAATGGAAAAGAAAATCTCAAAATCCTACAGTCCAGATGATGGAAGGAGGGAAAGAAATATCTGCCCGCCATGAATGGAAAAACCTGGAAGGAAAAACTGTCGAATCCACATCAACTTTTCCACCTTTTAAAGGTATCATTCTTGAAGACAGTAATAGACAAGTCAAATCTATACCTCTAATGTTAGCTGATGAAGCCACCCAACTCTCGGGTATAGAAAAAAGAGTCCAATCCATATCAGAACAAGTAAATTGGACAAATACTACTCTTAGAGGTATGGCCACACACACATTTGTTACCAATGATTATGCCAAAAAAGGGCATATTAGAGACCTACAGGTCTCTACAAACACAATAGCTCAATCTGTAAATCAGATGAATGACAGAGTTGCAGACATTTATGATTGAGTTGGAAAAATGCAAAACATAGTGATGCAGAAAACTGAGGATTCTGCAAAAAATCATGAAGAACTGATGGAAGGATTGGGAGAAGCCTTCTCAATCATGTGAAAAACTCTGTTAGAGATCAAACAATAGGACACTACTCCTGACAAACCAATTCCCCAATCTTTTATTCTCCCTCACTCTCCGATTTCTATTGTTTCCCCTGTATATAAGCCTGAAGAAAAGTCAAACGAGAAGAAACTCCCAATCCATTTTCCAAAAGAAAAACCAAATCCCTCTTCCTCTTCCACAAACCCTAATATGTCTCTAGTTTCTGTCCAAACACCTTCATATGAAAATATCCCACACCACATAAACAGACCACCTGCACCTGATCTTCTAGGTAAAGGAAAGATGCCTGAAGCCCAAACATTTGCAGAAGATTGGTTCCCTGAATGGAACGTAGATGGTCTATCAATAGGACAAGTCTGACAACTATTGGACATAATGTATGTCTCCTATAAAATTATGTGCATGAAAGGCAAAAGTGAGACAGAAGCATGCAAATCCTTAATCCAATGCTTCACAGGAACGTTAAGCAAATGGTGGGAAGTCATCTCCTCACCTATTATGATAACAAAAATGGAAGCAGAGGTATTAAGGGATGAACAAGGAGATGTTGTCTACCMTCTAAATGGAACTCCTYAGAATAATATGATAGGATCTCTCAACCACASTAATTCTGGAGCATTGRTGTGGTATTGAGGAAGAATTGGTTGACAAACACGAAATGATATTGATGAATGTCAAATGCAGAAAAATGTCAGAATATGAAGAATTCYACAAAGAATGGACGCAAAGAATATTTGAAGTAAAAGACARCCAAAATCTTTTATGGAAGCAAGTCTACCTTSCAGCTATCCTGAGTAAGTTTGTAGAATATCTCAAAATGCAAGAGGTATTCAAATTACCCTATGAGATGTATACCTGGGGAGAAATTTATTCTCTCATCACTARAGCCCTAATTGGACTATGTATAAACATGAAAGTCCATAAGTCTATCCAAAAATTGTCTCACCTATCGGATAACAAGTCTATTTGTGAGAAATATGGCCTATATCTCACAGATCCCACCAAAAGAAGGAAAAAGAAATTTAGGGCATTCAAAGAGCATAAACCTTTAAACCGAGGCAGATATAGACAAAAAACTCATTATTATGAGCCTAAAGACATTAAGCTAAAAAAAAATTCTAGCCAAGCAAGGCAACAAGTGTAATGCTGGCTTTGTGGTAAAACTGGGCACATAGCAAGTTCTTGTCCAGAGGAAAAAAACTCAAGAATATCTAAAGGAAAAATCTTGGAACAAAGGGCCAAAGAAGCACATCAAAAAGCTAGTACAGAAACAACACAACAACTAGCACACAGGGTTCACTGCAACAGATGTGGAGCAAATGACCACTTAACAAATCAATGCCCACATCATCCTTTTGTCAAAAGAGAAGAAGTCCATCTACTTCATGAAGGATGTTGTTCTGAATCCATAGAGACTTCAGACTTTGAATTTAGCTCAGCTGATGAAGAAATTCTTCTAAATTATCAGTGTAAGTGTAATAATCCGAATTTTTGTTCTTGCGAAGATTCTTCTGAATCAGATTTTGTATCCAGCCCCCAAAGGCACAGAGAAAAAAATAAATATATGCATGTACCATAGCACTGGAGATCAAGATGCCCAAATGCTAGCTCAAATAATAGCCTTGCCAGAAGGGGACATGAAAAAATCTTTACTTGAATCCTTTTTGAAAACTATGACAGCAGGACAGAAGCAAAGCAATCCAGAATCTTCCCACAAAGAAGGGATTAAGCCGTTATTTCTAGAGGCTTCATTTGAAAGAAATACCAAGTCTTTCGTTAAGTATAATAAGGAAACTAAGTTGCAACATCCTTCACTCACAGACCTGGCAAAAGAAGTATTTTATCTAAAGAAGGAAGTTGTTGAACTCAAGCTAAAGATGAAGCAATATGAAGTGGTTTCTGAAGATTCATATAAAGTTGATTAATGGGCAAGGCAAGAAATAAAAGCCTTAAAAGACCAGGTGGAATCTCTTCCTCCACCACTAGAAGATGTACCAATTGAACCAGAGAGACATCCCCATGACTCAACCCATTTGCAAGGAGTAAATGCTATGAAAATCTTGCCTATCCAATTTCAAAAGTATCATGTCAAGATAAATCTAGAGATAAACACATAAATGTTTTATTTAAATGCTTTACTTGATACTGGATCAGATATGAACCTCCTCAACAAAAATTTGATCCCTTGTAAATATTGGCTCCCCAGCAATTATTCTGCCATTGGACTAGGGAATGTTTCTACAGATTTTGATTTTGAAGTTCCCAAAGGTGTTTTATGGTTTGACCAGTATGCTTTAGGAATGAAGTTTCTCTTGGCAGATCTGCCTGTAGACTGTATTTTGGGAACTCCTTTTCTTGTTTTTGTTGAACCTCATGGATCTGCCAGGACAGCTCAAGGCCACCCAGCCTATTCCATCACGATTCCAAGCATAACAAAAGCTTATCCACCTGTTAAAAAGATACTTGCTTTCATTTCAAAGCCACAGTCAAATATTGTGTTTTGTTCAAGCCAACCTAAGAGTTTGGTCATTATCAATACATGGGATGATCTAAACAACAGGCCAGTGACAGAACAGGTTGATGACAATCTTGACTGGGAAACTTATTCTCAAAACTGGGCTCCTCATTGGGAGTTAATATGGTCTGAAGGAATTGAATTCAGTCTGCCTGGATTCTCTTCTAACATGAGCATTCATGTAATACCTCCTCAACATCTTATAGGTAGAATGCATCAAGCTTATACTCTTGTTGCTCGAGAAAAACTAATAGAAATGGGAGATATCACCAGACTAAGATCTACATTTAGAAGGTGGTTCTGTCAAAATTCTCAACAATGGCGAGAGACTCCAGATCATTCTTATTTTATGATAAATTGAATGAGAGCATTGCAGTCTTGGCCCCAGCAAGATCCTTCTCAGCTTTTTCATCAATTAAATTACCGTCAGTATCAAGCCATGTGGGATCATATATGCTTATGGAGTGACAGGTATAAATATTATTATTGCATGATAAAGTTTTCTAGTCACTTTAGATCAAATACCAACCCTGAACCAGCCTGGCTTGAGACTTGGTGACAAAAAATTGGGTTAAACCCAAGTGCAATACATCCAGATGTATTGAATGTTGAACAAATGTTTCATCATTTAAATCTTTCTGGTAATGTTCATCGGCCTAATCAGATCTCAAGCATTGGGTATATGACAAACTTCATAAATGAGAAGCATCCTTGGGTTATCCGAACAAAGTATGTTCTCCAATAAGAAGAAGACAACAATGAAGATCCAATGATGTACATGGAGGTCTATACTCAGCACTGGGACCCATATCATTTCAATCACTTTCATGATCAACCAGTGGAATAAAATGGTGGAACCCATCCACTTTCATGTCTTACTGGTTGACAATGGTGCTAGTCCTTTCATGTCTTATTGGCCGACAGTGGTGTCAGTCGATTTTCGTGGATTTCCTTCATAAATCTCCACTTTGTAATTTTTTTATTTTATTTTTAAATAAAAGCATCTTAGAAACCTAGAGCACTTCTCTAGCTTTTGGCGTGGTTTGACCTGCATTTCTAAGATTCCTTAGATACGTGGAAAGTAGATTTGAAATTTGGTCGGAAGGTTCTTGCATGATTGCTCCGCTAAATCTTAAAAGTAGATCTGATTCCAAGAGAATAGTAAAATGTCTTTTCTAAGAAATGATTCTCTTCTCCATTATTTTGTATATAAGGAGATGAGAGGTTCATTTGAAGGGGGGTGGATTTGAGTATGTAAGTCCGAGTTTTCTAAGCTCCCTTTCTTCGAGCTTTGCGTCTTTCATATAGGTTGCTTTGATAAGCCTGCGTGATTCTGGCTCAGCCAACACGAATCTAAAGTGGCAGAAGCATTTAGTTTCAGTCTGTCTGTGTGTCTATTGTGAGAAAAGAGCAATCTGTGCTCAAAGTCTGTATATCCATCCACTCTGGCTCTTTTAATATAAATCATCTTTCGCATTTTATCTCTGAAAATTGTCTATTATCTTGTCTCTATTTTATGCTCTATCTGTTTTCCTACTATTGCGATTGTCTGGAGTTCACTGGAGAGCTTTACGAAAGTTCACTGAGGAAATTATCGGAAGTTCACTTAGGTCCTGAATAGCGTCCGTGGTAAGTCCCGCTAGGCAGGTGGCCGCTAAGGGCAATTAGGCGTTGGACTGTTTGAAGGTTCATGTTGGGATCTTTCTTGGGTTCACATAGGAGGTTTTTTGGGTTCATGCTGAGATCGCAAAAGGAAGCAGTCGACAAAGGTAGAAGTCTGAGACAAGTTTTATTCAAGCTTCATTCTCTGTTGAAGGAAGCCTCTGAGTTTTACAAGTGGTGAAAATAAAGGTGATCTTTTGATTTGATTGACTTTGATAAGATTGAGACGATAATAAACACTGTCATTTGATTTGATAAGATTTCACATCATTAATAAAAATAAAAATACCTTTGATGAACTTTGATAAGGGCGAGATGATGATAAAAGCTACCGTTTGATTTGATAAACTTTGATATGGCGTTTGATTTGTTCTGTGCTTCTTGATGTAGTAACATAGTCACAAAGAAGCTCAAAACTTGTTTTTGAAGTGGAGATTATTTATTCATAATGTGTTAAGGTTTGAGCTGTGTTAGGGTTGAAATTAAGAGTATGATATATGCACAATCGTTTTAAAATTTTAATTTTTTAATATTTTTTATAGGAAATAAAATGAGTTTTGTGAATAATTAAATTGAAATTTTTAGCTAATAAAATATTTATTTTTAATATAAAAAAATAATAATAAATCTATCAATTTTATTAGTGAATGAGTTTAATTAATAATTAAATTAAATTTTTTCACTAATTAAATAGTTTATTTTCAATATGAAAAAATAATAATAAATATATCAATAATGAGTAATATAATTTGATTGAAGTGAGTCATTTAAACTATAGTTTTTATATGATTATAAAGTTTTTATTATAGTGGTAATTGATATTATTGAAACTCATTATATGTAGTATTATTGGTATATAAATGAATTAGGTGTTGCTAGTGGTTTATAAATTAACGTGTTCTTGTTAATTTTTTTTTAATGCATAGCAGTAAAAGTTAACAAATTTTCATGTTATTTGCTTGGATTCTATTGATACATTTTTAGGAGCGAGATGTGATGGTGTGTAAATAAAACTTGATAACCTAAAACTAATTCGTCAATGGTACATAAGGGAGTAAAGTATACATAAGGGGGTAAACTTCCATTCTTACCAAATATCTCTAGGTCTTAGGTTGTTACCCTGTTTCCTTACATCCATGGAAGACAAGCTCAATACACATTGATATATCTCACTACACAATATTCATTTATATTTAAAAAGATTATATATTTATAAATGTAATAATGTAAGTAAAGACATTTCGTTTTATCTTTAAATTAAAAATGCAAATTAAAATATAAAAAAATATTAATGGACACTTTTATGTTTTTATATATATTTTTTAGTATTAAAACACTTGAACTCCCCAGATGCGGGTGACCACACGATGGCTTCCACCTCCTCTCCTGGCACGTGACGCGATGACCAGTTGCATCCCCCTCATGCACCTTAACTACCCTCCCCCCCGAGACGGGGCTCATTCACTCAACCAATGGCCCCTGCCCCTCACCCGCGTAGTCTTTGTACTCACCTGCAACTCCCACGTTCCAATAGTCCAACGACCATAATGGCATTGGACGTGACCCCCCACCACCCTCACGCTCTTCCCTTGGCCACCTATGTTCACTCCCCTCATTCTCACCTTGCCTCCCTTGAAGACGATCTCTTAGCGCTCTCAGCACAAAGTGGTAGCTTTCCTTTGTGCCCAGTTCTCCCATTTTCTCGCCCATGCCTCCTTGCTGGCGCGCCACCCCCACCCTGGGGCGAAGTGGTTGTGGCAGACGATCCTCCACAAATCCTCACTTGCCCTTCCTGGCCAACTAGGATGACCTTGATCGCTCAATTCCAGGCTCCTTATGACAATTGATTGACGACTGGGAAGACAAGATCTTTGGCTCCCTCTCGACATCTCGTCGCACCTCCAGGCATCGATGAAGATACTGGGTGGTCAAAAATATCCTCACCCGCGCCCCCCTTAGCCTCCCTGGTGTCTTCGTTCCTAGCCCCACTAGCTCACATCACTCACCCCACTCCCCCATAACTCGCCCTCCCCCCTCTGCTCCGGTCTCCCCCAACACTTGTCCTCCTCCCTCTGCGACCCATCCCACCTCCTCGACGCCTCTAGAGACACCTAGAATTAGTTCTAAGGCGACTCCTCCAGGCATGAGTGGCACGTTAATGGCTCCAAGCACTCACAGTTAAGTGAAAGCAAAAGTTCTAGGCACGAAAATCACGTTGACTTCCCCAAGCATGCACAACTCGCTGAAGGTTCCTGACATCAAAACAACAGCCCTATCGGTCAAGCACCCGTCCTCAGATAACTCCAGCTCAGCCATCGACAGTGACAATGACTTTGGTGGTTGTCCAATCATCGAAGAAATTCTTACGGACAACCCTTGTTCTTGAGGCTCTGACCTTTGTTCCACTTTTCAAGTTTTTTTTTTTTCCAAGTTTTTTAGCTTTTTGCATGCTTTACTAGTTTTTGGCAAAAAACACTCGAACAACTAAAACTGAGTTTTTTGGGTATGACTAGTTTCCCATTCAGGGCAGGCAGAGTTCCAACCTGGTTTCCCACTAAGGGCAAGCCCATTTTTGTCCACTCTTGGGAGCAATCTCTCTATTTTTTTACTCTATTTTAATAGATTAGACACCAAACTTACAAAAAAACCACTTGAACTTTTATTGTTATCATCCATATTAACTCCTCTTCCAAATCACTATGGTATTGGGTTGCAATCGTCCCTTTGGAAATGGTTGTATGTGGCCATTGGAAAGCCAATTGAAAAGGTTAGAGGGGGTCATGTATGTGTATATGTTATTCTTGGTTTGATTTATTTTTCACAACATCACAAACATGATCATTCTCACATAGCTCCATCAATGTTGACAATATTGTTAGTTTGCATTTTTTTTCAAGTAATATTATCAATTATTTATGTTTGATGTAGCAAAGGGATGATCAAATATTATACCTAGAATTCAAAAGTATTTATTTTTGGTTTTCCATTACTTTTTTGAAAAACATTCCACCCATAGAAAAAAATGATGATTTTAACATGGTAAACATATGTGTTTTCACTTCAATTCTTGACAAGGATGGATTTTGAAAAACATTCAAATTTCCACTTGTAAAAAATGACGGTTTTAACACGACAAACAAATATTTTTGAATAATTAATTTTTTTTTACAAGCATCTATAAACATTGATTGTAGTTTCATCAAATGTGGTGACTAGTTGTCAAAGGTTCAATCCAAAAGAGAAAAATAATAAGTTATAGAAAAAGATGAAAGAACTAAGGGGTAATATGAAAATTGCTTCTCTACCTTCATGTCCAGTTCCAAAAGTGACTTCTCCATCGTACATAAGAAGATGTCAATATGTGATAATTAGTATCACATATATTTGATCATAAATAAATAAATATAGATATAATATAACATCTAATAAATAAAATAACCATCCATTAGAATTTTCTCTAATTTTCCCCATTAGAATTTAGAAATAATGGGAGATAATGTTGGAGTTACTTCACACACACCTAAGATTTCTTTTTCCTAATGTTTTTCCTATGTTTATTAGTCTTTATCTAGTCTCCTAAAGTTTAGGGGGAATATTCCTCTAGGAGAATATTCTCTTTAGTTTTCACTTCAATTTGACTAGTTGAGTGGAGTCTAGATGTTGCATCCGTTTTGTCACCATGCAACATTGGGATCATCACTGGCTAATGCACATTTTCATTGGTATCATCACCAGACTAGCGCATTACCCATGATTCCTTGATATCCTCCTCACTTCACTCTGTTTCAGTTAGTTAACTGAAGACTAGTAGATTAGTTAACTCAACTAGGTGGAAGTTCACTCATGTAACTGCCCGAGAGACTAGACTAGGTGGCAGTTCACTCTCGTAACTGTTGGTGTGTGTCCAGATCAATATAGACCACCACTATGGCGCATTGGCTTCACCTCTAGTGTGCATTGGTTGATTTATAAAGAGTATATCATGTGTAAATTATTCATTATTCATTACGGTTAATGAGAATTCTTCCATTCTTTGTCTCTTGCTTCTTCTTTCTAAATTTATATCTGCAAATGTGTGTGGTATTTTATAGATAGATCTATTATGTGCAGTTTCAACACATTTACATGGTATAAGAGCTGACGGATTTCTAATCAAATCTACACCAAATTATTTTTTCAGGTACCAAAGATTGAAGACAGTTGAAAAATGGAATTCCCAAAAGAATTCATTCTTACACCTTACAAATTCTTTGCATGGAAGGAGAATATGGTCATGCATCTTCGAAGTAGAGGATTGTATAGGTTAACCTTGAATACAGAGAGAGAACCAACATCATCCATAGAAAAATCC
Source organism: Picea engelmannii (assembly GCA_009831015.1). Lineage (NCBI taxonomy): Eukaryota > Viridiplantae > Streptophyta > Pinopsida > Pinales > Pinaceae > Picea > Picea engelmannii. The sequence continues at coordinate 875,239 of ML777311.1, read as the reverse complement.
AAGTATCTAAATCGATTGGATGAAGCATTCAGAACAATTTGCAGTCTCATTTCTCCATATCTCCTTTTTCACATATCTTCCTGTAAAACCCCCAATGAACCCTGGACCACCATGGAAGGGATATTTGGAAAACATTTTGATATGAGGGGACACATTCTTGAGGTGGAATTTCTCACATTGGATCCAAAAAGCTTCGACAATCTCCAAGATTTTTTTACAAAATACAAGGATTTACTGTCACAACTCAAAGCTTGCGGTGTTGATAAATCTAAGGAGGAGAAACAAATGGTTCTCACCATTCTCTCAAAAATTTGGTCATGAATTCTCCATGTTTATATCCACATTCCATTTAGTCAAATTCTCCTCTGGATCCACTTGGAATATGCCTTCTCTTGAGGAATTTATCGAATCCCTGACACAAGAGCAAACCAAGCTCATCAACATGGGAAAAATCAAAGGCCCAAATGCGGATGCAGTTACTGTGCAAGAAGGCAACCATCAATATCAAAAATCTAAAGATAAAGACAAAAGGAAATCTCATGCAAATCCGAAGAAGGAAGGGTACTCAAAACCCTTCACCGATGCCTCCGCATCCAAAGATGGAAAGGGAAGAAAAGGGGAGAAATGCACATACTTCCATAAAGGATTCCATCCAGAATATGGATGCATGCAGAAAAAAATAGATCTAATGACTCAAATAATTCAACAAAATAACCTTGGAGATCGCATCCCCGAGGGTGCAAAGAAGAAGAAGCCAAAAGATCATAATCCCAAGAAAGGCAATTCTAGGCATGCCTTGATTGCCATCAACTCCTCTCATGATGCTTGGATCGTATATTCAAGAGGATCACATCACATGGCTGCCACAAAATAAGTCTATTCTTCATTCGATGAATGGAAAGGTCCTCCTATTCTGATGGGGGACAACTCTCCAGTCGAGGTCATCGGCAAAGGAAGGATTGAACTCACCAACAAAATCTTCGAGAATGTGTTGCATGTTCCCAAACTTTCCGTCAATCTTCTCTCTGTGCATCAAATGAAGAATTACGACACTGGAAAGAAAGTCATATTCACACCTAATGCAGTGGACATCTATGACATGCAAACCAATTTTAGGGTTGGTACCGGTGGGGTAAATCATCAATCTAGATTGTATACATTTTCTGAATTTATTGAACCAGATTTTGCTTTACTGCTTACCCATGCTGATGAAAGCAGTAGGATATGGCACGAAAGGTTCAAGCATTTGAATTTCAGATATATGCAACAACTTAGCAAGCAAATATTAATTGATGGTCTACTAGACATCCATTTCTCCAAAGGAATTTGCGAGGGATGTGTTCTTGGAAAACACCCTCAAGAGAAATTCAACAAAGGAAAGACTCTTAGAGCTTCCTCTCCTTTGGATATGATCCATAGTGACCTCATGGGCCCTTTTACGCATCCATCCATCAAAAAAGCGAGGTATGTTCTCATTTTTGTTGATGATTTCTCACGTTTCATATGGATTTACTTTCTCAGGAAAAAATCAGAGGTCTTTCAACACCTCAAAGATTTCAAAGCCCTGGTTGAGACACAGTCAGGAAAGAAAATCAAAGTCCCATGAACTGATAACGGGGGAGAGTATGTCAACTATGAGATCCAGAATATTTGTCATGAGGCATGGATTCAGTTGTAGCACACAATTCCCTATACTCTGCAGCAAAATGGAGTTGTTGAGCGGAAAAACATATCTCTAAAAGAGATGGCATCTTGCATGCTACATGAAAAGTCACTTCCACAGATATTATGGGCCAAAGCACTTAATTGTGCAACCTACATCCAAAACAGATCTCCCCATAGATCTGTCAAGGATAATACCCCCTACAAGGCTTGGATCGACCTCAAACCAGAAGTGACCCACTTCTGTATTTTCGGTTCACGTGCATGGGCCCAAATTCCCTCTAAAAAGAGGAAGGCACTTGATCCACAGAGCATAGAGTGTATCTTTGTTGGATACCCCAATGGTGTGAAGGGATACAAACTTATTGATCTTTCCTCGGATTGACTCATCATTGAGCATAGTGTCCAATTCGAGGAAAGTGTCTCGCATGTACCTCAACAACCACATGCAGACACCTTCATTCTTCCACTTGTCCGAGATTATGAGAATGCACATGCCAACTCGTCTTTAGACGAGAGTTATGATTCATATTATTCAAATGATCTAGATACAAATTCAGTACAGTCAGATGCAGAATCAGTGCATCCAGATGCAGAGCTAGAGCAGAGGCCCAAGTGGGCCCATACTACTCTTCAGGATGCACGAGATCTTGTTGGTGATCCAACTGATATTAGGAGGAGTCGATCTGATTTCGAGGAGCCTCATATTGCACTCACTTGCCATTGAACCATTTCCCTCCAGGCATATTTTCTTGGTTCAGTCTTTAGATCCACAGTCTTATGGCGAGGTTACTGGAAATCCCTTTTGGGAATCCGCCATGTAGGAGGAGTACAACTCCCTCCTCGAGAACTAGACTTGGGATCTAGTTCCCCTTTCTTCTGGAAGGAAACTTGTCAAGTGCAGATGGGTCTACAAGACCAAGAGCGCAACAGATGGAAAAATTAGCAGATACAAAGCCAAGCTTGTTTCCAAAGGCTTTCAGCAAGTGCATGGCATTGACTATGATGAGACCTTTGCTCCAGTAGAGAATATGGATTCCATATGTTTGGCACTTTCCATTGCGGAAACCAAGGGATGGGAAGTCCATCAGATGGACGTGAAGAATGAATTTCTTGATGGTGATCTCTCTGAGGAGATCTATATGGAGCAGCCCCAGGGATTTATGTAGGATTCATCTTTGGTATGTTGAATGAAGAAATCTCTTTATGGCCTTAAGCAGGCTCTAAGGGCATGGTATGCCAAGATGAACTCCTACCTGTTGTCACAGAACTTTGTACAATGTAAATTAGACTCGAATGTCTACATACTCAAGACGACTGATTCACTTCTACTCTTGGTTATGTATGTTGATGATTTGTTGATCACTGGTTGCTCGACTTCAACAATTTTTGCAGTCAAGAGGATTCTACATGAGAGGTTCTTGATGACAGACATGGTTCCACTACACTTCTTCCTTGGACTTGATATCAGCCAGAATGCATCAGGCATCAAACTATCTCAGGCCAAGTATGCACGAGATCTCCTTGAGAGATTTCACATGACAGACTGCAAGTCTGCTCCGACTCCTTTCCTATCAGGAGTCAAACTTGATGATGGCGAGGACACTCCACTGGTTGACAAAAAACTGTATAGATAACTAGTGGGGAGCTTGTTGTATCTCACACACTCCAGACCAGACCTTTCCTATGCAGTTGGCGTAGTTTCTAGGTTCATGCAGGAGTCGTATGAGCTACATTGGAAGACCGCAAAGTGTATCCTTCGATACATACATGGCACCATCACCTTTGAGATTCATTATGTAGCAAACTCTACATTGGATATCATAGGGTTCACTGATTCTGTCTGGGTTGGCGATAACACATATCGCAAGTCCACATCTGGTTACTCACTCAGTCTTGGTTTTGGGCCTATCTATTGGTCGAGCAAGAAGCATGATGCTATTGCTCTATCTTCAATAGAGGCAGAGTACATAGGGGTAGTTAACATAACCATTCAGGCTATGTGGCTACAACATTTTCTCACTGAGTTGGGAACTCAATTTCGTCGGTCGATCGTCATCTGGTGTGACAACTAGAGCACTTTGAAGTTCTGCAGAGATCCAGTTCAGAGGCAACGGACGAAGCACATCGAGATCCACATGCACTACATCCGGGACTTAGTACACGAGGGGATCATCGACCAACAATTATGTCCTTCAGCAGAACATACGACATACATCTTCACCAAGACCTTCACTGAGCAGAAGTTCCATTCTCTGTGAAGTCGTCTTGGAGTGAAGGACACAACTGCCTAACAACTGTCAGTTCTTCTTTTTACATACATTGTACCTTGAGGGGGGGGGGGGGGGGGGGGGTGTTTCCCATGAGGTTTTCTCTCTTTCCTCACTTTATTTCAGTGTATTTTTTGTATTTGGGTACCTAACATGGCCTCGTTGCCGGGACCCATTCTTTATTTTCACCGTAGGTGTTGGAGTTACATCACACACACTTAGGATTTCTTTTTCCTAAGGTTTTTCTTATGTTTATTAGTCTTTATCCAGTCTCCTAAAGTTTAGGGAGAATATTCCTCTAGGATAATATTCTCTTCAGTTTGACTAGTTGAGTGGAGTCTAGATGTTGCATTCATTTTGTCACCATGCAACATTGGGATCATCACCAGCTAATGCGCATTGTCCTTGGTATCATCACCAGACTAGCGCATTACCCATGATTCCCTGATCTCCTCCTCACTTCACTCCATTTCAGTTAGTTAACTGAAGACTGGTAGATTAGTTAACTCAACTAGGTGGCAATTCACTCCCGTAACTGCCCGAGAGACTAGACTAGGTGGAAGTTCACTCCCATAACTGCTGGTGTGTGTCCAGATCACTCTATACCACCACTATGGCAAATTGGCTTCACCTCCAGTGCACATTGGTTGAGTTATACAAAGTATATCATGTGTAAATTATTCACTATTCATTACGGTTAATGAGAATTCTTCCATTGTTTTTCTCTTGCTTCTTCTTTCTCAATTTCTCTCTGCAAATATGTGTGGTATTTTCTAGCTAGATCTATTCTGTGCAGGTTCAACACATTTACAGATAACTCAAAACTTAAAATATATCTTCACATTCATTTTAACCAAAACATATCTTCACATTCCTTTTAACCATCCATTCCCTCCAAAAATGATATAAACCAATGGTATAAGGGATGATTTTTATTTATTTATTTATAATCTATGATATTATTTGTATTAAATCTAGTATTACCCTCCAAAAATGATATAAACCAATGGTATAAGGGATGATTTTTGTTTATTTTTTTATCTATGGTATTATTTGTATTAAACCTAATATGATTATAATGGATGGAAAAAATTGAACTATAGAAGTTACTATGTTTTTTATTTTCTTTGGGAAGTTGTGAGGTAATAGTAAATAAGATAAGTAATGGTAAATAAGATAGGTAATGGTAAATAAAATAAATTATAGTTAGTTTTGTGGTTTTTTTAATTGTTGGTTATAATTAATGAGATTACATCTTAATAGGGTGTTGCATTAAATCCGACAATATTGAATGGGTTGATTAATTGTGAATATTGGGTAAGGTTGGTAATTGAAGTATAATTAAAAAATGAAATTACTTTTTTCATTGTGGAATATGAGGTCAAATTGTTTTTTATGTCACTACAAAATCCAACAATATTGAATGGGTTGATTAATTGTGAATATTAGGTAAGGTTGGTAACTGAAGTATAATTAAAAATTGAAATCACTTTTTTCATTGTGGAATATGAGGTGAAATTGTTTTTTTGTGTCACTACAAAATTGTCATTTACAATGAGTAGAATCTATAAAAATGTTAATGATAGATTTCTTAGGTTATACTTACTAGAAGATTTAAGAAATTTGAAACGATTCTAAAAATGTTAATGATAGATTTCTTAGGTTATACTTACTAGAAGATTTAAGAAATTTGAAACGATTCTAATTTTTTCTTGATTGAAATTCTAATTTTTTCTCGATTGAAATTTAGAAAAATATATTGTAAGAATACTTTCTAGTGTGAACTTTGAACTTTTCCTAATGATAATGAGTAGATTTTATAAAATTGTTAATAATAGATTTCTTAAACTTCCAAGAARATTCAAGAAAATTGAAACAATTTCAACTTTTTCTCTATAAAAACAAAAAAATCATAAAATCCTTACCATTTGAATTAGCAAATTGAAACAAATGTGTAATAAAAATAAACACATCATATTTTCTAGACACGAAAAAAACTAACAAACAATTAAAATAAAAAATAGCTATTATGAAATGTTCTGAAAAATTATATAGAAATGTCTCAAATGTTGTAAAATTGGTGACCCTCCCTTCATAGGGAGTTAAGGCGACATCAAAAGTTATAAAGTTCAATGCGTATGAGAAAAATTGTAAACTTGATAATCCTCCTTTTATAGGAAGAAAAGCTATCATAACAAACCAATAGATATCACATCTCGATGATTTGTCATGTAATATGAGATTGTCTTATACAAAACATTAAACACCTAGAATTATTGCTTAAATTGCCAACAACGTAATAGTAAACCTTGTGAACTTCACAAAGCTCACTCTAAAAACCAAAATCAACACAAAACCATAATGCAAAATATAAATTATAAATTAAACTTTGCTTTAACAAGAACCATATTTCCCAAATTACTTTCAAAGACCCAAATCTAGCATCAAGTTCAAATACAAATACCTCGCATAGAAAACATGTATTAATTCTTTGGCTTTTTATGGGTGCTATAACAATATTTTTAGGTAATAACAATCCTTTTAGGTCATCCTTGTTGGTTGATTCCTATAAATACGTAAGGGCCTCCTCACCAAGCCCATGTTAAGCATATCTTGTTGGTATATATAAATAGAAGAGAAACAACACAAATTGTTTCACAAATTACCCCAATTATCAAACTTCCTTAATGCTCATCCTATACAATTAGTGTCAATACCCCAATGTGCTTATCAAACTTCCTTAATGCTCATCCTATACAATTAGTGTCAATACCCCAATGTGTTGATTTTTTATTGCAAGTACCATATATTTTTCTAAAATGTAATGTAAATAATGGATGTGCAATAGCTTCGTGCAAAGTTTTGCCAAAATGCTTTAATGAAACATTGATTCAGTGGATAGTATGATTTCTATCATTATTATATAGTATGATTTCTATCATTATTATATAAATAAAATAAATGCATATTTCATTTTTTTTTCTATATCTTTGTTAAAATGAGGTTAAAATGAGGTATTCATAAATGCTTCATACCAACCTTATTTTAAGATTATATTCTTTACTAAAACAAACAAAATGCTTTTGAATTGTTGTGAGAATTACACTTTAATTATTCTCTACATAATGCATGGACTCTAAGCTATTAGAGTTCTTAAGCGATGTAAAAAAAACATAGCTTTGTTAACTTGGTTATTTGTTTATTGGGTTAGTGGTTTATTGATAGTGGTCAGTGGGGAGGTGTGATCCAAAATGGATCTGAAAAGGTTAACAATTTAAAGTTCTCGGATTCGGATGAAACCAGCATTATCGCGTAGTGCTCGTAACACCGATTCTGATAGTATATTCTTTTTCGAAAATGGTTTCTGTATGGTGAAGATATCGTGTTCTGAAGTTTTCTCCAAACAACAAAAAAGTCAAAGGTCAAACTCAACAATCCACACTGTTGACATTAGCAGTACGGCCCACACGTGGTAAATGACATCAACATGTCATCATCGTGACGTTAGCATGCTGACATGACAACACCAGAGGCTGACACATGTCATGCAGATTTGGCATTTTCAGGGCTGAGTTGACACGATACATAATTCACATGTGGATTGTACGGACGTTGACGTGGCAATCCGTACGATGATGTGGCCTAGTGATAGCTTTCAGTATAGATGATATGCTGGCAATGACATGGTGACAAGTGGCAGGGTTTGGGTTGGACACGTAGCGGTACGGGCTGACTGTGCAGTTGACTGGGTCAGTAACTGTGCCACTGATTGTGTGTACAGGGCCATTCCAGATGTGACATGTGGCCCAATCAAAGAGCGCCACATGGCACCTTGGATCAATCCAAAAGGCCCGGGTTAACAAGCTAATCGACCTCTGGGGGATTTGAACCCCCGACCTATTCTCCAAGTAACGACTTCACAATGGCCGACGCACCATCCGAGCTACAGGTGGAACTTAACCACAATACGACAAACAATAGTTTTGTTATGGATTCCCGAAGGCTTTGGAGGATAGCGCCTGGTCAGCAAGGGATACCTGTCGACCAAGGCATGCGACCACATGACCAAGATCCTACAACTAGGGGCACGGGTGCCATTCGACCCTAGCGCTCGACCACATGGGTGCATATGACCAAGAGTCTAGGAGAAAGGGGTGCATGCCTAACCATTTAGCCCTATCATTGGACACATGATGCACTATGCGACCAAGGGCATGGGAGAATAGGGGCTTGGGCCCAATATTTTCTGAAAAGACGGTTTTATATCTTATATTAACCATTTTTGTGTAATTTGAGGCCGTTTTAATGGGATTTTGCCCATTTTTGGAGGATCTAGAGCCCATTTTGAGGCCAAAACTTGGGAGGAAGTTGGGATTTGATTCCCAACATCATTTATATTTAAAGCAAGAGTTTTTTCCATGGAAAACAAGTTCAAAATAGTAGAATGATGAAGAATTTGTGAAGTCCAAGCCATTTTTATGCAGGGAAGCTAGGAGAGTAGTTGAGCTTTGGAGGCCATTTCTAGGAGTTCTACTGTACCTTTTTCAATTCCGTCTATTGCGTTGAGTTCCTGAGACAGAGCAAAAAATTGTTGTGTTAGTCAGAGAACAAATTGATGTAATTCTGATGTAGATTTTGAGCATTGAAGATTAATAAAGAAGCCTCCCCACTAAGACAAAGGCAGAGTTGTCGAACTCCGTTATCAACTTATGGTGTCTTGAATACGCTTATGGTTTGTTGTTTTTACTTCTTATGTGCTGCAAACTCTATTCTTAAGATTTTTCTCTTTCTTATTAAGTCTTAACTGGTAAAATTTTCCATGCAACATACTTAACCAAATCATTTAAAAGATAATTTTGGATCAAGAGGTATAAGAGCAGGTTGACAGTTGGTTGTTTTTGAGTATGCATGATTTCCATGGAAAAGTTAAGGTGGGGTGAACGAGAGCTTGTAGAAGGAGATCCTAAGATTGGATCAATAAAAAGGACATCTCAAAGTGAGAAGATGGCATCTGAAGAAGGAATTTCTCAACAAGAAAGAGAGTTTCAAAGAACTTTCTTTTCCATTTCAGAGATAATAAAAGTATTGTATGAAGATTACTTGGAATGGAGGAGACCTATTCAAGGGGAATATTCAAATCAAGACAAAAGTGAAGAGGGAGAACACCCTCCAAAACCTCCTCCTTCACCTCTTCCATCTCTATCTTATTCTTCTTCAACTACAAGTTCAAGTTCTACTTCTACCGCTACTTCTGCAAAAAAACATTCTCATTCCCATAAACATAAGTCTGACATGCTATTACTTAAAATTGATGTGAAATTAGAGTTGCCCATGTATAACGGAGAAGTCAATGCCGAGAATATTGATAACTAGGTCAGACAAATGGAGGTATATTGTAGTGTGCAACAAATCAATGATGAGACAACCAAGATCAAATTGGCATCGCTTCATCTTGAAGCCACAACACTCATCTGGTGGCAGAGTAATACACAGATGAATTTCACAAGATGGATTTGATGTTAAATATTCCATTACATACACAAGAAAATCTGATGAAGTATAGAGGAGGTTTGCATGCTCATATTCGTAACACAATATTTATGTTTGGACCTACTAATCTTGATGAGGTTTTTGTTTAAAAAACATATATTGAAGCAGGAAAAACTGGAGTTGGTGTATTTGTGGATGAGGTAATATGTGATGTGGTGCCGCTAGAAGCATGGGGAATGGTCTTGGGTATCCGTTATTTATATGATCGCCAAACAATCTTCTTCAGGGAACATAATCAATATCACTTAACTAAAGAAAGGACAAAATATGTTGTGCATGTTCATCATATCAAAGGGAATCAATCTCTTCTAACAATGGAAGAATTAAAGAAGGCATCTTATGAAAACAATACACCTATAATTGTACGAGTTGATCTTAAGCAAGAAAGTAAAATGGTCGTAGCATGTAGATCTAGCCATACTTTGCTTCAAGATGAGTTTTTTTCATGCAAATTTGTAAAGAAGAACAAACATGTTGGTTCATTTCCAGTCATGTTTCAGATATTGTTATCGCTGCTAATGTTTTCTACATGGATAGTGGTAAATTCAAAAGGATGTGAACAAATGAAGATGGCTAACAATATGTTCAATTATCATGGTTGTTTTGTAATTGATTGTGATGCGACAAGCTCACAGGACAAATTTTATAGACAAAGGACAAGTGGGGAGGCATATCCTGCACTTGATGTTTGGTTAATATCCTTTTGGAGGACCAAAAGGTCTCAGTGGGAAGGTGTGATTCAAAATGGATCTAAAAAGGCCAAAAATTCAAAGTTCTTGGATTCAGATGAAACCAACGCCATTGTGTAGTGCTCATCATGTCGATATCAACAATATATTCTTTTTTGAAAATGTACTCCTTATGGCAAATATATCACGCTTTGAAGTTTTCTCCAAACAACAAAAAAATCAAAGGTCAAAGTCAACAGTGTGTGCTATTGACGTCAATAGTATGACCCACATGTGGAAGATGACATCAACATGTTGACGTGGCAACACCAGAGGCTGACACGTGTCATGCAGATTTGGCATTTTCAGGGTTGAATTGGCACGGAACAGAATTAGCACGTGGATTGTACGGACGCTGACGTGGAAGTCTGTATGATGACGTGGCCTAGCGACAAATTGTTGCATGGAAGTACAGATGATAGGATGGTAGTGACGTGGCAATATGTGGCAAGCTCCAATTTCGACATGTGGCGCTACGGGCTGACTGTGCGACTGAGTTGGTGGTTGACTGGGTCGGTGAGTATGCAGCTAACTGTGTGTACATTGCTAATCTAGATGTGTTGCGTGGCCCAATCAAAGAGAGCCATGTGGCACCCTGGATCAGGCCAAAAGACCTGGTTCAACAAGCTAATTGGCCTCTGGGGATTGAAACCTCCGACCTATTCTCCGAGCAATGACTTCACAATGGTTGGTGCACCGTCCAAGCTACAGGTGGAACTTAACCACAATACGACAAACAATAGTTTTGACATGGATTTGTGGAAGGTTTGGAGGATAGCGCTTAGTCAACGGGGACTACCTGTCGACTAGGGCATGCAACCACATGACCAGGAGCCTACTGTAACAACCCTAATTGAATAAATGATTAAAGATTATTAAGTAAGATTTAATTAAAGAAATAATTGAGGATTAACTAAGTAATAATAATCTAATTGAAGATCACATTTAATGACCTATGACATAAATTTAAGAGATCAAAAAAAAAGAAAGGATATAATAGGAATTGCGTATGCAGTAGAGGGTGGCGTATGCAGGGCGAGGAGCCCAGAAATCCCGATATGATAAAAATATTAATGAAGGGACGAAGGACGGAGGACGGGGGTGGTTGTGAAGTAAATGCGTGAGTCAGCAGGGAGGAAGAAGGGACGGGAAGAGGGGGATGTGGGCACCATTCGACAGGGGGGGGGGAATGGATGCTGTGGACTGTAATTGCTGAGCCGACTATATTGGCAGAGACTATTGTGTTTTGCCATGAGCAGAGAGCCTCTGGACGGTTGTGTTTTGATGTGAGTAACGATTTTCTGTGCACTGTTGTATTTTGTGGACTGTGGGCTTGCTGTGAGCAAGGAGTAGAGTTCATGGTTGAGATTTTATCCGGGGAGGCACCGGGTTGCTGGAGGTTTTGGGCATGGAGGGCCAGGATATCCGTAGATATCCTGGAGCTAGGTAGTTTTCCTAGTTGGCAGGGAGGACAATAGTTTTGGGCAGTTATTTTCCTGTTTGTGGCAGGGTTGATCTAGTAGCAGGAAGCA
>ML777311.1:815814-838652 GCA_009831015.1 Picea engelmannii | reverse complement strand
TCGCAACATTATATTTACCAGATTTTGCATGGTTAAGAAATGACCCTATTTACAATGACCCATCATGGCTGACAATGCCTTCTAAGTTTCTCTCAGATATTCCAAAATTTGACGGAAATCTAGGAGAGGACCCCTCCACATACATCATGACATAACACTTATGGTGTTCATCCAACTCATTGATGGATGATAGTGTGAGGCTGCATATTTTATAGATATCCTTGAGTAGGACCATGACCAGAGTTGCTGCCAAATGGTACATTGAGTAAAAAGGTGGTTCATTAGAGAGATTCAGTGATCCAGAAATGACATTTTTAATGCATCACCAATTTCCCATACAATATGAGATAAGAACTGAGTTCTTAACTTACCTACGTCAAGATAATGCCACACATATTTCTAATCATATACATGAGTGGAGAAGAAGGTGTAGGATGATTAAGACTCAAATTCTAGAGAAAATCCTTATGGAGTGTTTCACCAAATCCCTCATACCACCCATTTCCAGAGATGTAGCTATGGTCGGGGCAACCACCGAGTAGCAGGCCATTTTGCATGCCCAACATCTGGACTTGATTTATTCTCATTCAAGAACACTTTATGACATCATCCCAAATTCTCCTAGGCCGTTGATAGATCCATGGAATTCAAACCTAGGACCCCATGCCGATGGTGTGGTCGATTCTATTTCCCATGCTTCTATGAACGAGTTAGCTGCTCAGATGGATCAAATTTCCATTAAGTCACACCCATAAGATTTTGGTACTAGTGCTGAAACTGCTGTGGTCCCTACTCAAATATTTGAGGTCAATTTGGTGCATTCCATGCAACTGAAGAATCCTCAACAACCTAGAGGAAAGAGAAAGAGGAACAAAAAGAAATATTCCAATAATGAGAAAGGGATTGCCTCCACCCAAAACACCCAGGAGGGAGGCACTAAGGAGAAAAGGAAGAGTCATTTTCCTTGCACCATTTGTGGGGATGATCAACCTACTTACCAGTTTTCTCGAAAGGATAAAGTCCATATATTTTTGGCACAAGAGTGGCCCCCCCAGTAGCTTGTTGTCTTAACCCATCCTTTTCCCCAACAATCCCAAAACATGGTTTCCACAAATCCTAACCCTCCACAAGGGGGCATGGTAGGTACCCATCACCATGAGGGGTCTTCCTTAAATGCTTCTATCTACATGTGTGACCACATGGTCAATTTGCAAACACAAGCCAAGAAATATGACATTCCTGAGCCTTCCCATGATTCCCTAGAACCAACTTCTTCTTCCCATCCTTGTCGCACTCTTTAGATAGAGAAGCCATATTTTAACACACCACTTCTCCCCCCAAAGGGTGTTATTCGACGCATGACACACAATTCCAACACACGGGTTGCCCACAACTACAATATTGTGGAAGACTTGAGTCAGGAACCATGTGCCATGTCTGCGCTTGAAGTTCTCCAAAGCTTCCCAACACATCGAAAATCCTTGTTGTCTGCCATAGGTGGGGTTGATCCCTCATAGTCGAGCTTGATGACCTTTGATCCATCTCAGGTTACTCATAGGTTCTCCCATCAAGTATCTTTCCAGATTAAAGTGCGAATGATGGATAAAAACATATTCTGAATAATCATTGATGAAGGAGCCTCGACTTGAATCATGTCTATTTATTGTTGGAAGGACATTGGATCTCCTAAGATCAACACGTATGCAACACTATTGAAATATTTTGATGCACACATGTTCTAACCCCATGGAATATTCACTGCATTATCCATCATGTTAGGTGGCAATACTGTCTCTGTTGATGTGGAGATTGTTGAAGAACCTCTTGGGTACAATCTGTTACTCAGGTGTACTTGGTTTTACGAGATGATTTCATTTGTCTCTTCAATATTTAGGTTCCTACGCTTCCCTCACTATGGGAAAATCATTGCAATCGATCAAATTGTGTTATGTACCCTAGTCCTTGGATCCAATGCAGGGTCAAATGTACCCTTTGTCGGTGATGCCACACAATCTTTTGCCAATTTCGTTGCAGGATGTTAAAATATCCTTCATTTATGGGAATATTTCCCCTTCCCCCACTGTTTCCCACTACCAATGTAGCTCCTATCACCATGATTTCGACATTTAATAGTGGATCCCTCAGTTCTGTTGATCCTTGGGTGGTACCTCATTTTGAGGATGTTGATTCATATGGAGATAATATGCCGCCTACCGTGGTTGAGATTTTCGATTTGACAATCCCATAATCATTCGATGATACTAATAAACAACTCTATCCTCATATGGAGTGTGATCATCCTACACTACTTATACAAGTTGTTGACTCTCTCAGTTCACGTGATTTCCCAAATACCGAGTTGTCTTCAGAAGAGGCCATATTGGAAGTCATAGAGCCAAAGGATGAGGTGATGCATCAATCATATTTTCTTGATTTGAAACAAATGAGAGTTAGCATGATGAGTCTCGAACCAAGACTAGGGGAATTTATTGGGGAGACCAATAGACCTCCTAGCCTTGACCATTTTCCACCTCAGTTATATTTTTCAGAACTTGCCATTGAATTCTATGCTACCCATTCCATTGAAGATTCATTTTTTGTACTTCCTTCATGTCTTGATGGAGCCCATCAAGGATCTTCCCTAGCTCGTGAGACTACTTACAATGAGTATCTTCTACTGCAAAAATTTGTTTCTATGTGGCATGAGACTGGCATGGTAAGCCATATGATGTTGGCAATGAATCATGAGTTCATCGATTATGAAAAAGATCCTTGGCTTAATACTTGCAATGGGATATACTTTGTGTAAAACATCAATATGTGTAGTTCCTTGTAAATAGGTGTGTGGTGTGAGTGATTTTGTTTTGCATATATCATATCCAAAAAATCCAAAATATTTTCTTTTTTGATATTTCATTATGCATTTTGACCTTGGAATCTAGTTTACATGTGCTTGACAGGATTCTAGGGAATTTTTTTACAAAGATGGCGATTCCCACCACACTTGAGGTATATATTTATAAACTGACATATAGGGATATGTTTTTCCTTGCATTTCCGCTTTGCATTATTAACTGTCCACACTTCCAGTGTTATACCTTAGGTTCAAACCCAACTAGTTGTGACACTAGCCACTCCTTTTGCACATAACAACTAGTTCAGTAGTTCCTACCCTTCATGGGAACCCTATTTAGCACTAGTATTTCCATTTGGTGCCCATGTTGTGTTTTCCCATAGGCCCGAGAGCCCTCCTTTAGCCCCGCCATGACTTGAAGATTGAGCCTCATTTTCCTCTCTTCGTCTATATTCTGGCCATATCCCATGGGGGTTCCCAAACATTTTTTTTTTTCTTAATGGTTTATGCCTTTGATTATCACGTCATGATTCCTACTGCTATGCTACTATTTTCCCATATCTCGCCTACTGCTAAGCAATAGCTTTGACCATCCACCTCTTGCATTATTTGTCCTTTGTTTTTCACTCACCTAACCAGGGAGAGAAAAAATACTAAGAGTGGATATCACTTGCTAGTACCATTTGCATTCCTCATTACTTAGGTTGGTTCCATGCGCTTGGAACATAGGAGCATGTTTTTAAGCCACTCGTTCTCTCCCTCCGAATATACTTTTATCTCTTTTTCAGACTCGTAAAAGGACACAAAAAAGACACTCATGAGTATCATTTTAACTATTTTTTGGGCTTGTTAAAATTGAACAAAAAATACACACCAATCTTACTTGTATCATTCTTTCTTGCTTGTTGAACTATGAAGGAGATTGATAATACTTGCGTCATTCTTTTGTTCTTGTTAAACCATGAAGGAGACGAAAAAATACAAAAACATAAAAAAACAGAGTGGGGGTTTTTCACCATTGGCCTCTTCTCAAAATGGAAGCGTCATTCGAGTCACCTTTGAACATGACACATGTTTGAGTCCTCATCATACAATTGGGTTTTATCTTTCCTAGGATCCATCCTAGTAATATGAGTTAGAGATACTCCTTCGTATGGTTACACTTCTAGTCATCATATTGGAGAGTGCTTCGATGCCTCCTGCGTTGTTGCTCTATATTCGTCCAACTCTTGTGTCTTGATTTCAATTCACCATTGTGTCATGCTATATGTTCAAGGGAATTTTAATCCTGAGTCAACCATCTATTGTTTTTTTGACTTTTCGAGTTGGTCATCCCTGTGTTAGTTGTACTTAGTGATACTCTCTCTTCACATCATCTCTCGGTGTATGTTTTGTTTCGATTGACGGGGGATACATTAAGGCCCTCCTTCAATGGATATCTTCCTATCAACTTAAACACATTATCTAGGAAATAGATCTAGAAACCAACTAGTACCTTGGAGCTTGCAGTCCTCAGTGGGTTTACATCATTGACTCTTGATCAATTGATTCTACGAGTGTTCGACATCAGATCCTCTATTCACACTCGTTATATTGTACTAGGTACCTTGGGGTCCATATTCATCATCGGTGGGTCCCCTCGTGTCTGTTAACGATATACATCAATGAACGGTAATTAGACGGTTTCTACCATGCTCAACACAAACTCATTTATTCACATGCTGTAGATTCATACCATCGAGGTTTGGGATGAATACCTTGGGTTTAGGACCATATCATTCCTTTATAGCATGCCCTCCCAAGTTGTGATGGAGTATATCACTTGTATATGAATACATTGAAGACTTCTGGGGCACTCTCCTTAGTTCTTGTTGTCTTCCTAATATCTATATGTTGTGTCATAGATCCACATTTTATTTGCTGGTGTCTATGATTGTGTTCATGACGTAGATCCACATTGTATTTTCTCATGGATATGGTCTTATTGATGACATGGATCCACTATGTATTCTTTCGTGCCCATGGTATATCAATTCATATCATGGATCCACAATGTATTTTTTGGCAGCCATGTTCATTCAAAGTATGAGTATGTCTACCTAGGGGATGGTCTATTTATACTCTCATCATTGGTTTTTGATTGCAAGACTTCTTTGACTTACATAATTCCTTTTCTCTCTCCTCACGCTGCCTCATAAGGACACTATTTTATTGTAATGTATTTGGTCCATCCATTCCTTTCCCGACCTCACACATTAGGGGGCATATGTTATAGCCTTAATTTCCACTCTATAGGCCATAGAGGAATCCAAAAGAACATAGAATCATGCATACATATTTTTCCTAAGGTTTAACCCATTTTTGTAGGTCCTCTCTAGACACCTAGTAGATAATAAGGAAGACCTCGCTGGTCAATAGTATCTCAACAAGAGAGGCAATGTCAAACTTCTAGAATCAAGGAGTTATGAAGTGATAGGCAAGGGACGAGTTGGATATTCATGGAAAATGCCTAAGAACTCACATCATTCGAGTCCCTAGTGGTCTCTAAAAGATATAGAAGCCTCTCCCAAGCCTCCTCCAAGAGATATATAACAAAGGAAAGCCTTGAGCAAGAGGAGAAATAATTGAATAGTATTGTTGTGTTGTCCAACTACAAAGGTATCCATCATCACAACCATAAGTCAGTGAGACTAGCCTAACCAAGAAGCTACAAGGAGAGGCAAGGAGAAAGGAATCATATGAGAATTCATCTTCACGAAGTTGAGGTATGATTTGGTATTTATTCTCCATGTTTTATCAATAGATCAATGGTTTTCCCTCCATTTTATTTGTGTTCTTCTCACGAATTAATTGGATTTGATTATATAAATGGTTAATCAAGTTAGATCTAAAGCATTCTGAATATTCCTAACATTAGAGAGAAACAAGGGTTGGTAGTGTTTGTTACTTGTGTGCAGGAAAAGTGTGATTGTATCTAGGATCACTATGATAATCCTAGGGAGATTTTGTTGTGTATTCATCAAGGTACATGTGAGAAAAAATCCCATAACAATAGTGAGTGCCTCTTTCTTTGTACTTGATTTCCATAACTGAAGAAAAGAGAGCAAAGCATAGGCCTCACCTTCTAGTTGGGTGTTCTCCCATATTGGGTTTCCTAGGATACATCTTGTGTTCAATTGTATGGATGGTGTGTATATTTTTCCTTACTCTTTCATTCCATTTGCAATTATTTTCATAAATTCAAGCAAAGTTAGTAATTTATTAATCTGGGATCTAAGGAAAATAGTCTGCATAGTCTAAGATTTCAGAATAGTTTAAGATTCATTGTGACGAATTGTTCCAGTGGAATATCCACATTAGTTTACAGATCATATTGGTATCATAGGAAGTTTCTTTGGGATATTTGTGGAAAGTTGTAGGATCTAGGAATTGGCTTCAAAAAAACAGTTGCAAAACCCTAGAAATGGAATATGAGTTTGTTCACAAAACCCTTGAGATCTAGGAAAAGAGAGATTTGAAAGGATAGAAGAGAAAGTTTCTAAAATCTCTTGCAATATGTCCCTCCTCATGATGGTTGTAGTAAGCAAGGTCAAACCGTTCTGAGAGGTTGGAGTCTCTAACTTCGACACCAGATAAGAGGGGAAATCGAGAGATAATGAAGGCCCTAAAAAGAAGTTGAGGAAAGAACCTGAGAAAGAGAAACCAAGTTCCATTTCCATTACCACTTCACAATATTTATTTAAAATGGAAGTGAAAATAGATATCAAGCCATACCAAGGTAACATTGAAGCATTGAAGTTGAATACTTTGTTGCAACAATTAGAGGTCTATTTTAGTGTTCAAAATATAGACGAGGAACATAAGATTTCATTTTCCTGACTGGAATTAGAAGGCCATGCATTAACTTGGTGGGAAAGTCACACATAGACACTTAGGTTGGAGGGTGATTCACTAGTAACTAAGTGGGAGGATTTAAAAACCATCATTAATTCCTAGTTCTATCGTTTTGGGTATGTAGAGGATCAATGGATCCATTGGCATTACTTCAGGAAAAGGAAAGGGTAGAGTGTGCATGAGTACACCACTGAATTCAGAAAGATGGATATCATGTTGGGTATCTCTCCCAAGAAGCCAGATGTACTCCTCAAGTATTTGGGGGGTCTACACAATCATTTATAGAAGCAAGTGATGATCTTCAAGCCCAATATAATTGATGAGGCTTATGTGAAAACACAATATCTACAAACCATAGGCCACAAGAAAGGACAACCAAGCGGTTCCAAGCGGAAAGAGCACCAATATGATTCCAAGGAAGGGAAGAAGAATTGGAAAGGAAAAGAAAATAAGATGACAACCACTGCACATCAATGAAAGGATCCAAATAACCATTGTAACCATTGCAATATTGATGGTCATGCTAAAGAAAAGTGTTGGAAGCTACATCCTGAGTTGAACCCTAATAACTATAAGAAGGATGCCAAGAAGTAGAAACTTCTAGCCATAGATTCAAGCAATCAGGTAGATATAAGCTCAGATGTGTATGAGAAGAATTCCCACACTTCAGTGAAAAAGGAGGTGAATTTGAATATCCTTAATCACAAGGAATAAAAGGAGATGACAAAAATCTTCCATATCAAGATCCAAGTCAAGAAGACACAGTTAAACTCTCTATTCAATTTTGGCTCAGATGCCAATATCATAACATCCAATCTGGTCAATAATCTTGGGTTGGAGGTTCATGATCATCCTATCCCTTATCAGTTGGGGTGGGTAATAAAGGATGTGGAGATAAAGGTCACAAAACAGTGTAATATCAAATTTATTGTAAGTGTAGATTTTTTTGATGAAGTGGAGATATATGTAGTACCCCTTGACATGTTTGGTGTAGTGTTTGGAACTGCCTACATGTATATGAGGGATGTGATTTTCATGCATAGATAAAATCATTACCACCAGATCAAGGATGGGAAGTCTTTCATCATTAATGAACATAAATGTAAATTTAAGATCTCACTGGCAAGTGTCGACCAAGCCAAAACATTGATTAGTTCAAGTAAGAAGTATGTTTTGATTTTCTTACTATATAATTGGCAGGGTGATGAATAAAAAAGAGTAAAGGCATCCCTAGAGGGATGTAATAAAAAGTAGAAACAACAGTTGGAGGATTTGTTGGAATATAGAGGAGTGTTCTAGGAACCTAAAGGACTACCACCTAAAAGGGAAGTGGAGCACAAGATATAGTTGTTGCATGACTCCCCATTACCAAACATTAGGTTGCGTAGACAGTCTGTTCTGCAAATGAAGCAAAGAAACAATTGCAACAACTTCCAGAGAAGGGATTAATTCAACCAAGAACCTTACATTGTGGGTCACCTATCATTACAGTACCCAATAAGGATGGGAATTGATGAATTTGTATTGACTACAAAGATTTGAAAAAGACTACACTCAAGAATCGATACCCTCTGCCTAGGATTGATGATTTTTTATACCAGTTGCAACATGCCCAATACTTCACCAAGTTGGATATCAAATCGGGATACCACCAAGTATGCGTCAAAGAATAAGACACTTAGAAGACTACCTTTAAGACAAGACAAGGTTTGTATGAATGGTTGGCCATGGCATTTGGTTTATGTAATGCAACAATTACATTTATGGGTCTGATGAATGATGTATTATGCCCATATTTAGATTCATTTGTCATGGGATATTTGGATGATATATTGGTTTATAGCTATACCTAGGAGAAGAACATCTCACATATCATGCATATGTTGGAGACTTTGAAAAGGCACCAGTTTTTGGCTAACCTCAAGAAATGTGAGTTTTCTCAGCATTCATTGGTGTATTTGGGATATGTGATTAGTGGAGGGAAGCTCAAGATAGATCCCACAAATATGGAGGCCGTCATAAAATGGCCAGTTCCTACTAATGTACCGAAGTTAGGATATTTTTTGGGGAAGAATAGTACCTATGGAATTTCATAGCATCTTTTTCAGTGATAGTTGCACCACTCCATGCCATAATAGCTAGTGTTAAGAGTTTCCGATGGGGAATGAGTCAACAAAAATATTTCAAGGAGCTAAAATGAAAGATCAGTGAAGCACTCATTCCCGCATTACCTAACTTGTAGAAGCCATTCAAAGTGGAGACAGATGCAAGTGGGTATACTACGGGATAATTTTTGATGCAAGGAGGTAAGTTGATATGCTATCATTCCGAGATGTTTCATAGGGGAGTTTTGAACTAACCTACATATGATAAATAACTATATTATTCCCTGGTTCAAGCTGTTGAGAAGTGGAAGCACTATTTTATGGGAAAGGAAACCATTATCCACATATATCACTAGACAACATAGTATTTTCAAGCCCAGAGTAAGCTCCATCAAACCAAATATTACAAGTGGATGAGATTTTTGCATAAATTTCATCTAGTCATCAATTACAAGAAGGGAAGCACTAATGAGTTGGCAGACATGATTTCAAGGCCACCCACATCGAGGATTACATATTTGGTAACTCTTATGCACATGGAGTCTTTTACCCACGATGCATACAAAAAGCTATGCACTGAAGATGAGGACTTCAAGGAGGTGTTTCAGTAGCTACAGGGCCAAATTCATGTAGGAAAAGGTGACGATAAGGCAGACTATCATCTCTAGAATGTGTTTCTCTACAATTTAGACAAGTTTTTCATTCCTAGAGGTGAAATATTGTATCTTATTAGAGAGGCTCACACCTCCAAAGTTGCAGGACATTTTGGTATTGGGCAGAATATAGTTTCTAACTTACAAAGGTATGTGTATTGGCCTAGAATGCAAGAATATTTTGCATGGTATATTACAGGATGTATACTTTGTTGTACTAGCAACCCCAATAATAGAAAGAAAGGTTTATACTATCCCTTACCTGTACCCACTCGACCTTGGGAAGAATTTCCATAGATTTTGTGGGAGATTTACTGACAACCAGGAAGGGACATGACTATGCTTTTGTGGTAGTTGACAGGTTCAAAAATGTGTGCATTATTATGCCTTATAAAAATACCACCAGAGGACAAGAAGAAACAAACATTTTCTTTGAACATGTATGGATGCACTTTGGGATACCAAGGAGCATCATCTCAAACAAGGTTACCATGTTTCTTAGTGCCTTTTGGAATACACTTTGGGAGAATATAGACACTAAGTTGAAGATATCTACAACATTCCATCCACAGACAGATGGCAAGACAAAAGTAGTCAATAGGAATTTGGTGCAATTTTTGAGGGGTTAAAATTAGAACCATTCCAAGACCTAGGATGGAAATATGATCTATATTAAACACTCTTATAACATAGCAATCCATACTTCCATTGGTAAGTCCCCTTTTGAAACTTGCTTTGGGTATTTTCAACCTTTTCCCTTAGATGTTGCATATGGAAAACAAGGAGGAGTGATGGAAGACACCACAAGAGAATCTTTGAGAGTGAAGAAATTTGTTGAAAATATTAGGTAGATCCATTTGAAAGTATAGGAGATGTTGAAGAAGTCACATGAAAAGTAAAAGGCATGACATGATCATCGTAGAAAAAAAAATCATTCAAAGTGTGAGATAGAGTTTGGTTACAACTGAATAAGGAAAGGCTATAGGGTCATGGTAAAAATATCAAGGCTTTGTGATATGGAACTTTTGAGGTATTGGAGAAGGTGGGAGATTGTTGGACAAACAACTTTGAATACAAAGAAAGGGTGTAGAAGGAAGAAAGGGCACAGAAGGAGGGAATCACACAGAAGGAATAAATCACGTAGAAGGGTACAAAAGGACACAAATAGCGCATAGATAGAAGGATAAATCAAGTGAGCGAGAGAAGGAAGCGCAAAAGGACAACAATGCGACTTTCCAGAAATAGAAGAATAAAAAAAAAGTTGTATAAAGAACGAGGAGTAAAAGAAGGAAAAAAACCAGTTAACTGAAGTTGGCCATGCCATGCATTGTAATTTGTTATTTTGGGATAGGTAATAATAGGGTGTTAAATCCTAGATTTTGGGTATAAATATGTAATGGGTTTGGGAGACTAGTGTGGGTAGAAGGGAATCAAGGTTATGAAAATATCATGAATGTAATGGACAATTAGTAAGAAAGAAGATGAATAAAGAAGGATTTTAGAGAGGATATTACGTCTTATGCTTATTTCACTTGTTTGTATGCATTTATGAATGATAATATTCTTCGTAGAGTAGAGTTAATCTATGGGTCAATTATGTTACAATGTTCATGTATGGTTGTGATAATCTAGGAATGATCAAGAACGTACTTAAGCTAGAGGATAAGGAATAATGATTCCCACATCTGCCTCCCTTTCCCTTACTACTGCTGAGACTTCATCTGCACAAGAAGCTGATGACGAAAGGGCCAGTGTCTTGAGGGTTTTGATATTCATAATTTAACCGAACCTTGGGTCTTACAACCCGTGCATATACTAGATAGAGCCCAACAAATAGTTCTATTGTCGAGACCAGGACATTGTGATTAAGGGAATGTTTTGGAGACCGAATAAGAAGGAAATCACAGATTGGTTGGAACGAAAAGAACATGAATTCACACGACATGATAATAGGAACCCTCAGATGAGTAGCACACAATGTATGCAAAAGTATGTGTTCAATAACTTGCATGATATTTTCTTTGGCGCATTCCAATATATTCTGACGGAGTGGCTAGAAACATTGGTCAAGAAGACACGAAGGTTTAGTGATGCAACACCAAATAATTGGAATCCTAAATTGATAAAGAAACTGAATTCAGTAAGTAACCCAAATACTCGAGCAATTGATTTTTGGTTAGATAGTGTATTAGGGGGTTATATTACAGAATTTGCAGTAGATTGTATTCAATCATACATTGTTATAGAAATAAGTTTTTTCAAAGGAATGCGTGGTAGGTTCTTGAAATCATTAAATACGTGGATAAAGATGTTTTTATGTGGAAACCACATGATGATTATGAAGTCCGATGACTAAAGGGGCTTCACGCATATAGGGGGAGCCAGAGGATGACAATGGAATCATCCGAGAGAAGGAAGAAATGAACGAAGAAGGAAGAGACTAAGGATGCAAGAAGGCAACATACCAGAGGAAGAACATGATTTTGGAGATCTGCATGGAGGAAGAAGGTATAAGAGGAAAAATATTGGGGATGGGAGAGAAGAGCAACAAAATGATACAAAATAAAGTGAACCTTGCGGACAGATCTGAATCTTGGAGATACCATATGGAGGAGGAAAAGAAGAAGAGTATCAGTCCAGTCCAGTAATAGAGGAACCCAAAATTCCTACTTAGACAGGATCCTGTGTTGAATACACAACCCCGTGTGCGTTGCCACAATTAGAGATAACAATTGAAGACTTGTCAAAATATATCATCGTTAGTCAAGGATTACAGAGTAGTAGTAGTCGGGATAGTGGGAGTAGTACGCAGAGTCAAAATCATATTCCACCAACATCACCGAGAGGAGGGAATACACAAACTAACATGGTGGGAATAAACAATACACTTAGACTTCCTGAATTCCAAGGAGTAGGATTAGAGGATCCAAAACATCATTTGTTCGTCTGGGAAACAGTTTGTGCTGCTAAAAACATACAAGATGATGTTGTAAAAATTGTGCAGTTAGAAACAACATTTAGAGGTCGTGCGCTAGTATGGTATATGAAGTTACAAATAATTATGCCTACGAGACATGCCAGGACCTTGGCAGAGATAAAGAAAGTTCTATTAAAGGATTTCATAAATCCAAAGTCAGAGTCACAGTACATGACTGAAATAAAAGAGATAAAAAATGTACAAACAAAGTCTGTATGGGATTATGATCAATGATTTAAGGATGTAATGGGGAGACTGACGTTCCAAATCCCGGATCAACAACATCAAGAGTGGTTTATTGCTAAACTTCTACCATGAATTCGGAGGCTCCTGATTCAATAGAAGGTTACATCGCAGCCCGAGGTGTTAGATATTGTAATGAAACTAGAAACATTGCAGACATGAGATATGGGAGGAATGACAGAGGTTCAGATGTAGTTGGATGCATTAACAATCCATTTGGCCGAGCTCACCAAAGGAAGGGAAAAACGATAACATATTTGGTGTACGAAGTGTAGGATGAAAGGTCATCACAAGGATGAATGCCCAACATTTGTGTAGTATTTGGCAACTAGGGCGCTAAATCCACTACCCAGAGTAGGATACCACGAGATCTATAATAAATGGGGCCATCATTCCATTGAGTTTCCATTACTCCAGAAATACCATAGTACCCCAAGGAATTTGTTTTGCAAGTTTTGCAAGTTGGTAGGGCATGAAGAGAAGGACTGTCATGCGTTTGACTTACTAAGAGAGTGCACATCAGATATATATAGGATCCAGGAAGAGAATACCAACATAGATGGGAATAGCAAGCAATATAATGATCAATGAGGATTTAATTAGGGGAACAAAGAAAATTTTGGCATAGGCCGAGGTAGAGGGAATTTTGGTAGAGGAGGAAGAGGCCCAATTATCTGCTATAACTGTAATCAACTTGGACATTTGGCCCAAGATTGCCATAACCTGTGTACCACGTGCAGATATTGCAGAGCATTGGATCACGCAACAGAGGACTTCCCCCAACTAGTTACAAAACGACAGGCTAGAGGCAACCCAACCAGAATCAACATCAGAACTAGAATGTGTAGATGATATCAGTTGAAAGATGTAGTGAAGGACCAAAAATCATAGTTGTTACTCATGGAGGAGCCTAGACATGCATAGATATTGAAACTCAAGGAAACCAAACAGAGCCTATGACCCACCTAGGTACGATGGAATAAATGAGATTGGTATGATTATAAAATAATGTGAGTTATAGGTACCTAAACAATAGAATCTTTTAGCACTAGATGTCATCTTAAAAGAAACTCCAGCTAGATGGTGAGGCGTGCACATAAATGGTATTAAGGACTGGGCACATTGTAGTAGACTTATGCATATACGCTTTGGGACAGAGGAAGCACAAGGTGCGAAGAAATACATAGGAGAGGACAAATAGGCGAGTCAAATAAACAAATGTAGAGCTTTATGATGCTCAGAATCAGAGACAGAGTGGCCACACCAATTCATACACACATTGGATACAATCCCGAGGAATTGGTATTTAGAATTGGAGATGCACAGGGAGACAACATAATGGAAAGGATTGGTCTAGAGATTCGAAATCACCTTCTCATTTGAACATGAAGCCCCCTCCATACATGCAACACTACATGCCATCCAAAAAAATATATTCTCGAAGGTAGAATAGGTGGAATTAGAACCCTTAGGAAGTGCACACAAAGCCAAATTAATGGTCCAAAAGCTATTGGAATTCTATAATGTTACGGAGGAGGAATACGAGGACGAAGATCCCAGGAATGTACAGGTACCATAAACAAAAGGAACACGTGCAATAGAAGGGCTAGAGTTGGTATATGTCACATACACACAGCCTATAAAGACAAAGAAAGTCAACATTGGGAAAACGAAGAATCCCAAGTTTGCGCATATAGGAGACTATTGGAACGATGAGACAATTGAGAAGGTGAAAAACTTATTACAGGAATATCAAGACTTATTTCCAACCACATTATCCGAGATGAAAGGGATCGCAGGAGATTTAGGAAAGATGAAGATTCCACTGAAACCTGGAGCCAAGAAAATACGATAGAGACCTACATATTAAATCCAAGATACAAGGAGAAGGTGAAGGCTAAAATAGAAAGGATGCTAGACGTAGGAATTATTGAACCTGTAGAAGAGTATGAATGGATTAGCCCAATGGTGGTGTAGGATAAGAAGACCAGAGGAATTCAGATCCACGCGGATCTAAGGAAGTTGAATGAAACATGCTTACATGACCCATTCCCAACATCATTCACGGATGAGGTACTGGAGAACGTAGGAGGTCAAGAAACATATTCATTTATCGAAGGATTCTCTGGGTACCATCAAATAAAAATTGCACAGGAGGATAGAAACAAAACCACATTTGCGACAAAATGGGGAAGTTATCTGTACATGGTGGTTCCATTTGCATTGAAGAATGCCCCTACGGTATTTTCTAGAGTGGTAGTGGAAACATTCAAGGAATTCATCCATAAAGTTTTGGAAGTTTATTTAGCTGATTGGATGATGTTCAATTTACTGCAGGATCCTATTGAAGTACTTCGGCTAATGTTATATCTATGCAAACAATGTCAGATTCCGCTGAACTTGAAGAAATGTATATTTCTTTCACCATTTGGAATCCTACTAGGACATGTAGTATGCAAGGAAGGCCTATTGGTTGACCCAACCAAGATCATAGTTATTCTGGAATTGACATCGTCAAACTCAATTAGACAACTAAGAGAAACTTTGGGCCATACACACTATTAAATGAAGTTTATCAAAGGATACACACAAATTACAACACCCATGGAGAATTTATTGAAGAAGGAAGCCAAGTTCTAATGGAATGAGGAATGCCAGAAGGGCATGGACACATTAAAACAAAGATTGGTAACCGTGCCCATTTTAATATTTCGAGACTGGACTAAGGAGTTCCATGTCCATGTTGATGCATCATCCATTTCACTGGGCACCGTACTCTCACAACCTGAAGAAGGAGACATTGACCATCCGATTGTGTTTGCAAGTAGGAAGATATCTCTATCGTAAAAAAAATATTATACCACTATAGAACAAGAGGGATTGGCCATGGTCTATGCGCTCTAGAAATTCAGACATTAATTACTTGGGTCTCATTTCAAGATGTACACAAATCATTTTGCATTAAAGTAATTAGTCAATAAGCCTGTCTTAGGAGGAAGAATATGCAGATGGTTGTTACTATTTCAGGAATATGACTTTGAGTTCATAGTAAAACCATGGAAGTTGAATGCAAGGCCTGATAATCTCTCACGCATACTAATAGGAGAGAATGCATGTAATTTAGATGATGGTTTCCTAGATGAACAATTATTTGTAGTAAGAATGGTGGATTATCACTTCCCAGACATTGTGGAGTTTCTAAGTACAGGTGTAGGAACCTCAGACACAACAATTGCACAAAAGAAACAATTGGTAGTGAGAGAAGTCGACTATCAGTTTATTGCAGGGAACTTGTACAAGCTACGGGTAGATGGAATCTTGAGGCCGTGTGTACTAGAACATGAAAGTTATGTTATACTGGAGGAATCAAATGATGGGATTGCTGGAGGAGTATTGTTAGTCCTATGACATATGCTAACGAGTGGGTAAGCCATATAGGCATGAATAAATTCTATTAAATCCACAAGTAACATTTCAAGCATTTGATAAGTGGGACATTGAATTCACTGGTCCAATCAACTCATAAGCAAGGAGATCAGGAGCACGATACATCATAAATACGACAGAGTATCTAACCAGGTGGGTCGAAGAAACACCAGTTCTTGATTTCACTACTGAGACTGCGATGTGATTTCTATTCTAGAATGTAGTCACCCGGTTTGGCTATCCGCGCATATTACTTAATATCAATGTACACATTTTCTGAACACAATAATTACTGCACTAATTGAGGAATTTCAGATTCATCATCAGAAGAGTACACCATATCACTCTCAAGATAATGGAATAGTGGAATCATTCAATAGGATTTTGGAGAATTATCTGACAAAGATCTGCAATGTTGGAAGAGATGATTGGGACTTATGTATCCCCGCAGTACTATGGGTATACAGAACTACCAACAAGAAGCTGACAAGGTAGTCACCTTTTTTGTTGGTCTATGGACATGAAGCAATGATGCCAATGGAGTTCATTGTACCTAGTCTACACATTGCAGCCATCACTGAGATCTCAGACATGGGTGTAATAGAGGAGAGATTGGCGCAATTAGTCTAGCTTGAAGAGGACATGTTTCTGGCATGATTCCATCAGCAGGTGCAAAAATCCATAGAAAATTCCTGGCACGATTGACACATTAAAACCAATAAATTCTAAGTCAACGACTTGGTTATACTTTGTGAAAACAAATATCTACAACACCCAGGGAAGTTTCACATGCACTGGTTAGGTCCCTATTTGATACAACATGTAACTGAGAAAAGAGTTGCATAGTTGGGAACCTTGGATGGACAAGTCTTGGAAGTAATGGTTAATGCAATTCGGTTGAAACTCTATATAGAAAGTCGATCATCGAAACATTAATATAGGATGCACCAAAACCCATGTATTATAGTAAGTGTACCATACTATCAAGAAAATCCAGAAAAACACAATAAAAAGTAGAAAACGAAAGAAAAAGCAATAAAAAAGTAGCGATAGGAGAAATAAAAAGAGTGAGGGAAATTCTAAGGTATTAGAACTTGTGCAGATGGACTGATCATCTCACACAAAGAGAAAACTGTGTCAATTTCAACGAGAAGTATAGACAAGACCGACTGCAGTAGAGCAACACATTACTGTGCAGGTTAGCATGAAAAGACCGTTAAATACAGTCACGCATGGAAAAGACAGCTGGACAACTGACATGACAGGTCATAAAAGCGTCGTAGAAGGATTAAATTCGAAAATCTACTGAAAATCATGGATCCTGGATTGATCAACATTACACCTATAGATTCATTC
Source organism: Picea engelmannii (assembly GCA_009831015.1). Taxonomy (NCBI): domain Eukaryota; kingdom Viridiplantae; phylum Streptophyta; class Pinopsida; order Pinales; family Pinaceae; genus Picea; species Picea engelmannii. Next base: position 821,144 of record ML777311.1, on the reverse strand, counting down.
TACCCCCATGCACATTTACTCAGTAGTGAATGTTGATAAATTGAAACTCTATAATCCTTCCATGTTGGATCGGGAGGAGTGGGTCCTACATATTGTAGAGGACTTAACACCAGATGCTCACATAAATTTTCTAGAGGAAACAATTTTGCAGAAGAGGTTCAGAATTACAAGAGAAGGGTAGTATGACCTTTGGCAGATTAAATTGAAAGGACAACTTTGAGGCAAGGAAAAATGGTAGTCCAAGGAGAAGGTAGAGGAAAACTTTCCTCACCTCATTTAGTAAAGAATTTTGGGACAAAAATCCTCCCTAAATGGGGAGTTATGATCCATATTGTATCATTATATAATTTTTCATCTATCTTGGCACTTTCTGGGTGGAAAAAATTGGAGGAATCAACTTATAGAGCCATTTTAGAGACATGTCCCAATTTGGAAAATTGGGTCCAAAATCCCATCCAAAATATTCCAGAACCATTTTAATGCATCACATGTAATTTTTTTTTGGGTAAAAACCTACTTTTGAGTAATATTCCATATTCTACACACCAATACCTTTCCAATGGTGAAAGAATCTCCTCAATCAGAGCTCATATGTGAAATTTATGCCTCCCACAAGTTGACCTACCTTGTTGACCACCATGGTATAGGTGGATGCCACATCAAACCCTTTACTCAAAACATGTGAGGCTAGCCACATGTGTACTTTCAATAAGATTCTAAAATGTCCAAAAATGATCACTAATTGAGGGTTGATGAAGTCAAAACCCTAACCCTAGACAAATATACGGCTATGTTAAATACTGGGCCACTAGGAGGAGAAATGGTTCCATTCTTTTGTATTGTACTTGTTCCATAGTTGAGTAGAGCATCAAAATGGTGGTATTTTAAAATCACAATAGAGGAGGTAGGAGTTTATGTAACAATTGTTTAGGTCACAATGTCAAAGAAAACTCCATAATGAGTGCCTATTTTTTGTACTTGCTTTCCATAACTGAAGAAAAGAGAGCATAGCATAGGCCTCACCTTCTAGCTGGGTTTTCTCCTGTATTGGATTTCCCAGGATACATATTGTGTTCAATTGTGTGTATATTTTTTCTTATTATTTCATTTCATATTTGGTTACTTTCATATATTCAAGCAAAGCTAGTAATTAATTAATTTGGGATCTAAGGATAAATAGTTTGCATAGTCTAAGATTTCAAAATAGTTTAAGATCTGTTGTGATGAACTGTTCCAGTGGAATATATGTTGGGTATGTGTTATATTATTTGCACGACTAGTGCGCGGGTGGGTTTAAGGGGGGGATGCCAGACCCTCCCTTTGGAAGTTGTAGGGGGGCCTGAAAACCCCCCCTCGAGAAACATGTCACATTTTTGCCTCGTTTTTTGTGTTACCTTGTTTTTCATGTCCATTGTTGGGGGATTTTTCGACACATGGTTTTTTCCAATGGTTTTCTATTTTTGGTTAAGGAATTAGTGTTGTTGACTAATCCATGTCACTGGGTTAGGGTTTTGGAGGCCGTTGGCTCCTATATGTATATTGTATTGTAAACAATGTATCACAATGAATGAATATAGAATATGTTGGTTTTCCCGGTTTGGGTTTCCAGGGGAAAAATCTCTGTGTAATGTGTGTATTTTCCATTGTATATTTTCTGTTCTTTATTGAAAATATGTTTGTAGTAAAATATTGTACAAAGTTAAAATCTACATTTGGTATCATAGCTTTATTGGATTTAGGGGGACACCTTTGTGGTCAAGGGTTTGGCTCAGGACTGTAATAAGCCTTGTTACAGTGGGAGATATGTGGTATTGATTTTTTAGGTGAAAAGAAATGGTGAGCAGTTCGAAAATGGAGATTGATAAGTTTAATGGGTAAAGTTTTGATCTATGGAGATCAATATGGAAGATCTATTGGTGGACATAGATCAATGGATCATGGTGGATCCAAATATTGCACCTACAGGAACTTCAACAGATGACTGGAAAAATTTGGATTGGAAGGAAAATAGTACAATCTGACTGTGTCTCTTAGATTCAGTATTACAAAATGTGTCAGAGGAAGCTACAACAAAATATTTATGGGATAATTTGGGGAATTTGTATCAGTCTAAGTCCCTAGAAATATAATATTCCTGAGAAAGAAGTTGTATAACCCGAGGATGAGAGATGGAGACTTGGTGGCAGAGCGTTTGAATGCCTTCAATATTGTGGTAAGTCAGTTAGTATTTGTTGAGATTAAAATTTCAAATGAATATAAGTGTATCAATTTACTATGCTCTTTATGAGACTCGTGGGATAATCTGGTTCTGGCCATAGGTAGTAATACAACTTCCTTGAATTATGATGAAGTGGTCTCATCCTTGTTGCCAGAGGAGATGAGACAAAAGAACATGGAAGGACATATCACAAATGCATTATTTGCAAGTGGACACTCCCAAGAAATAAATAGATCTAAGTACTCAAGTGGGAGATCTAAGTCTAAGGGAATATCTAAGTCTCTCAGAAAGTTTGTAAAGGTATGTTGAAGATGTGGAAAAGAAGGGTACTACAAGAAGCAATGTAGATCCAAAGTTGAGAAGAATAAGGGATCTGAAGAATCTTCTTCTACATAATAAAATACCTCCAAGGAACAAGGAGGGGATGTGTACTTGGATTCTTCAAGCATGCATGTAGATCATGAGGCATGGTTAGTTGACTCAGGTGCATACTTTCATATGACTCCCCACAAGTAGTGGTTTTGTGAATATGAAAGGTATCATGGATGTTATGTTTCCTAGGTGATGACTCGACAACCGAAATCATAGATCGAGGAAAATTCAAGTTGAGGGTCATATATGGAAGGTTTAGAACACTACTTGGTGTTCTGAACATCCCAGGATTGGCCAGATATTTGATTTTTGTAAGAAAAATGGACGATGTAGGGGTAAAAACAATATTTGAAAAGGAAAACTATAGGATGGTTCGAGGAACAATGGTGTTGTTGAAGGGAGTTTGGTTTGGAACTCTATATAAGATGCAATGAAGTAATATTAGTGATGGGTATAATAGTTCCATTGTTCATGATATTGGAGTTAAAGAAGAAAAAAATCCTACAGTATCTGGAGAAAAGGTTATGCTATGGCATTAAAGACTGGGGCATATTAGAGAGAAGGGTCTTCAACTAATACATGGTAAAGGTATGGTTGAAGGTATGTCTAACTTCTCTATGGATTTTGATTTCTGTGAAAATTGTGTATATGGGAAGCAAAATCGGGTAATATTCCCCTCTGGTGCAACGAGGGCAGAAGGAATTTTACAGCTAGTTCACAGTGATGTGTTTGGTGTTTCGGTTCCATCATTGGGAAAATCTATGTACTATGTCTCATTTATAGATGAATCCTTGATGAATACTTGGATATATTTCCTCAGGAATAAATCTGAAGTCTTTGACAGGTTTAAAGAGTTTAAGTCTCTAGTTGAGAATCAAACAGAGAAAATAATTAAGGTGTTAAGGATAGATAATGGCAGAGAGTTCTGTGGGAATGAATTTGAAGAAATCTGTAAGAAGTGCAGTATAGAAAGGCAGAAGACTACTCCATATAAACCTCATCAGAATGGAGTTGCAAAAAGGATGAACAAGACGTTGATGGAAAAAACAAGGTGCATGCTCAATAGTGCCGGGTTAAGCTAAGAATTCTAGGCAGACACAATGGGTATTGCATGTTACTTTGTCAACACATCACCCTCATCAGTGCTGGATGACAAGACTCCACAAGAGGTATGGGATGGTAAGAAACCTTCTCTCACACATCTCAAGGTATTTGACTGTGAGGCCTATGTTCATGTTCCAAAGGAAAACATGAGTAAGCTAGATAAGAAGGTTGAAAAGTGTATCTTTATTGGGTATAAAGATGGTATCAAAGGTTATAAAATTTGTAACCTAGAAACTAATAAGGTTGCGTATAACTAAGATGTGATATTTAGAGAAATGAAGGATGTTGTTAAAAATGAAGTCCTACCAAGTAAGGAAGAACCAGATAAAATAGAGTTTAATTTAAAGGATCATGAATCAGACTCTACAGAAGAACATGAATTAGAAGAAAAAGATTCTCATACTCCAGTATTGAGGAGATCAGTTCGAGAAATAAGGATACTAGAAAGGTATACTCCATTTTATTTCCGTTCAAATTTTACTTTGGGTATTATTGATGATGATCCTAGAACTCTCAGGGAGGTAGTGGATTCAGAGGATGGAAAACTCTGGAAAAAAAGGCCATGGATGAAGAAATGACAGCCTTGGATAAGAATGAGGCTTGGGGTCTAGTGGAGTTTTTGACTGGAATAAATCCCATTGGCAGCAAATGGGTATTTAAAAATAAGTTGAATGCAAAAGAAAAAATGGAGAAATGCAAAGCTCATTTAGTAGCAAAGGGTTATTCCCAAATTGAGGGAGTTGATTTTGGTGATATTTTTTCTCCTGTTTCCAAGTTAACTTCTATAATATTTCTATTATCTGTTGTTGCTGCATTTGATTTTGAAGTAGAACAAATGGATGTGAATACAACATTCCTACATGGGGATCTAGAAGAAGAAATCTATATGAAGCATCCAAAAGGCTTTGCTGTGAAGGGAAAGAAGGAGCTGGTATGCAAGCTGAAAAGGTCTCTGTATGGTTTAAAAAAATCACCAAGGATGTGGTATAAAAAATTTGATACTTTTATGCTAGGAATTGGCTTCACAAGAAGCAAAGAGGATCACTGTGTGTATTTTAAATTAATTGGCGATCATTTGATTTATTTGGTCTTGTATGTTAATGACATGTTGTTGATAGGAAACAACAAGGAGATTATCCAGGATGTGAAAACTCATTTTTCCTCTAAATTTGACATGAAGGATCTCGGTGCTGCAACTTTCATTTTGGGAATGGAAATTAAAAGAGATCAAAAAAAGAGGAAACTATGGTTAAATCAAAGAAAATACGTGGAGACAATATTATATAGGTTTAATATGCAGGAATGTAAATTAGTCAAGGTCCCTATTCATGTTGGTGTAAATTTATATATGGATCAATGTCCCAAGACACATGAAGAGTAGGAGGACATGTCTCATATTCCATATGTGAGTGGATTTGGAATTATGATGTATGCAATGGTTGTACTAGACCGAACATTGAACATGCAGTGGGAGTTTTAAGTAGGTATATGTCAAAACCAGGGAATGAACATTGGACAACAATAAAAAGGGTTTACAATTATTTGCATAGCACTGCTATCTATGGATTGTACTACCAAGGAAGACCAGGATTGGACAAAGTGTTGGACATACATGGATTTGTTGATGTATGTTGGG
>ML777311.1:781202-807235 GCA_009831015.1 Picea engelmannii | reverse complement strand
ACTTATTATTCAAAGACAAAGCATATTGATATTCAATATTTCTTTGTGAGAAACATGGTTGAAGAAAAGAAAGTGTTGTTGATGAAGGTGGATACTTTGAAGAATGTTGCAGATTCATTAACAAAATCTGTGAGCACTGAGAATTTCTCTTGGTGTAGAGGATCCATGGGCATTGTTGACTATGTAACCTTGTAACCCCATGTATGAAAATAAAACAACAAGTGGGAGAATGTTGGGTATGTGTTATATTCTTTGCCTCGTTTTTCATGTCGCCTTGATTTTTGTGTCCATTGTTGGGAAGTTTTTCGACACATGGTTTTTGCCGATGGTTTTCTATTTCTGATTAAGGAATTAGGGTTGTTGACTAATCCAGGTCATTCGGTTAGGGTTTTGGATGTTGTTGGCTCCCATATGTATATTGTATTGTAAAAAAAGTATCACAATGAATGCATATAGAATATGCTGGTTTTCATTACTTATGGTTGAGTTGACATTACTTGAGTTAACAATGCTTATTTGTCACCATTATGAATGGTCGATGACACCCATAGTTAACCATGGTAGTGTTGTAAGTAAGATATTCATGATAAGAAAAGTACTCATAAATTACTTTTGAATATAATATAAATGTACTCATAAAATGAAGTACTTTCAAAGTAAAATATTTTTGAATATATTGTGAATTGGGTTTAGCTCAGGTGGTTGGGAGGAATTATTTTTATCCTCCCTACCTAGGTTCAATTCCTACAAGTGACATGTTGAGTTATTAAAAGAATATATTATTGTAATGCTTCAAGCTTTGCTGTGAACTGACTTTGTGCCTCGAAGAATATAAGGTATACCTTGGGTACCATCCTCAAAAAGAGGGGAAGTACTCGGGATATTTCCCTGGGCTTTGTAACCTAAAAAAGAAGAAAGTATTTTTTAATATATAAAAAATAAATTCTATTCAAAATAAAAAATAAAAAATTGAATACATGGGTTCTCATATATTATTCACACTTTATATTCCAAATTAAATAAATGAATTCATATCTCATTACATAGATATTTATTCAAACTAATATAACATAACATGGTTCATAACATGTATGTGTTTTGAAAGGGGTTGTAGATGCAACAAGGATTCTCTACAATTCCAGAGGAAAAATGGTTGCTAGTTATGCTTGGGGTCTTGGTAAAGCTTCAAAAAATTAGGTTGAGGCATATTTGATGCAGGAGAATTTTACCTCTTAAAACAACCTTGTTGAATAGACCTAAGGGGTATTTGAAATTTTCTAAAGGGAGTGGGTTCCCTTAATGGTTTTGAGTGTGTTTTCCTAAATTTGTAATTGTATTCTAGAAGAATAGGGTTGTTAGGAAGAAAAATGGTTGTTTTCCTATTTATTATGTTAATGTATTAATAGAGATAATTAGTTGGGTTAGATGGATTGTTCTAAGTATGGAGGATTTGATCAATCGGATCCACATCAATTGTATAGAGTCAAAGTGATAATATTGTAATTAGTTCCAAATTCTTAGGAACTATTTTGTTGGGTTGGATGTTTAGCTTCCATGATTAAAATGTAAGTCTGCGGGCATTGAGATTCAGAGAGGGTTAGAGAGTGTGAACAAAGGAGGCCAAGTGTGGCCTAAAAGAAAATTCGAGGCCAAAGAAATGTAAAATTGGGCCGAGATAGAAAATCACGAGAATTCCATGTTTTCTGTAAATTAAATTACAGAACAGAGTGCCGAGGTATTTTGTATATAATTGTTTAATGAAACTACACATTTATAAACCTTCTTTGTGTTGTTGTGAGGAATGAATCTCTATTTTTATAGTGCTAGTGTCTCTCTACATTTCTAATGATATATTGAGTAATCAATCTTGTGATAGTCCAGATCAGGATTTTGTTATTGTGAGAATATCTTCCAGAGTTGTTTGTGTAGGTTTCAGGGTTTTAGTTAGAACCTCAAATTAGAGTGGAAAGGATCGATGAACTTGGCATAAGATAGATTGGGGTCGAGTTAGAGCTTTAAACTAGTTCACAAATAGTGAGGAACGATGACCTTCATATCAACCTAAGATCAAGGCGTGACCGCCATTTTACCATGAGATTTTTGCCATTGAATCGAACCAGAGAAGAATGAGGTATTTTGCGTAGATAATGATCCACCATTGATCATGAAATGATTAACATTGATACAAATTTAAGGAAATATGATTCAGATTTAGGAGCGGAACGAACTGATTAACATACTGAATATAATAAACACAGAGATATGAAGAACAACACATATATCCAGTGAACAATATCTTCTATTGAATAAATGAAATAGGCTGAAACTGTAAAACTGCAGAACTGAAACACTTGCTTGAATGGCGGTAGCTATCTATGAGAAGAGATGTGGCTACTACGCGCATCCGTCTGAGCAGAATGATTACAATGAGGCTCCAGAGGCCTTTTTAACATTACTCATGAATGCCAAAACCCTAGACATACAAAACCCTAACCCTAGGAGATGAAACACCAAAATTTATGTGGCCCCCTATGGGTAAGTTGGTATCTCAACTTCCCGTGGTTGTAAGTTTTGCATACGATCTTCATTTTAGGCACATGATAGCCTATTGGAAAGGTATTTTCGAGAACTACACATTACGCCATCAAATTCTGATTCCATCTACAGTTTGACTATGGCCCTGAAAGTACAACAAGATGTGATGACATGAAAACATACAAAATAAGGAAGTTGGATTAAGTGGGAGGCCACCATTATCCACATGGAAGATGTTTAGGGCTTCAGAAAACCCCAGAAGTGTAGAACCCACAATTACAAAGAATTACAGAAGAATGTGCAAAATTAAAAATTGTCAAGAGGAGCCAGTTGGAATAGGTGGGTGGCCACCAATATCCACCTGGATCAGTCCTCTCCCCTTAGGAAGAAATGGTATCCATTGCATTGATTTCCCCCATCAGGTGAGGAAACTTCGACTGAATGTTTCCCCGGGTGAGACACTTTCCTTGGTGGAGGAGATGCTCTACCTTGACAACTAGATAAAGTTGGATCCTCTACTGGCGAGTGTCCTTGACCTGTGTGTCCACTATCTGATCAATGGATTCCTATTCCATGCAGTTAGGGTTGAGCTATGTTGGTGTCAGTTGTTCTGCGATATCCTAGGTGTCCAATAATGGTGGAAAATATGGCCAAAGGAGGTCCACATTGAACACTAGGTGCAAGCCAAGGAAGGGTAGAGTGGTGAGCTCAAAAGTGTTTCTATTCATAGCCTTGGTGATGGTGTAAGGCCCATAGAGAAGTGGGTGGTGCTTTCGATGGGGCATTTTAAGATGCTCCTTCTGCTAATGTAACCAGACCTTGTCTCCATCCTAAAATTGGTGAGGTACCCTGTGTTGATCATGGAGCTACTTGTACTTCGCATTGGCTTTCTACAAAATCTCATGGACCTGTTGGCGGATGTGCTGAATCCTCTCAATGAATCTGGTGGATTTTTAGGTCTCATAATGAACATGGGAAGATTCTGTTTGTGTGGTTTCCATAGGTAGTGAAACATCAATGGAACCCAAGGGTTGGAATCCCAGTCCCACCTGAAATGGGATATGGGCGGTGGAGCCATGGAGAGCCCTGTTGTAACTATGATGAACATAAAGGAGACTCTCATCCCATGTACATGGATGCTTAGATTTGTACATGAATATGATGTGCATAATCATCCGATTGACGACCTATGTTTGGCCATCTTCTTAGGGGTGGAAAGCAATGGATTTAGTGAGCTTGGTGTCCAAGGATGACCAGAGACTCGACCAAAATGTGTTGATGAACCTGTTGTCCCGGTCGGAGATGATGGTCTGTGGTATCCCAAAATGGACCCACACTCGTTTGAAGAAGAGATTGGAAGTATCTTTCATTGTGATGTTCTTCTTGCAGGCTACGAGGATGTACATCTTTGAAAACTGATCAATGACCACAAATACACAATCATTTCCTTTCTTGGTGAACGAAAGGATAGACATGTAATCCATCAAGATGGATTCCCAAGGGTTCTTGGGGATAGGAATATGGGTGTATAAGCCTTGCTTCTTGATGGTTGGCTTGGAAATGGCACAAACAGTGCAAGATTTGATATACTTGCTGATGGTTTGTCAAAGTTTTGGACAATAAAATTATTTTTGGAGAACGACCACATTTTTCTCCATGCCAAATGTCATGTCATCCGACTATAGTGGGCTTCCCAAATCATCTTTTCATGCTCGCTTGAAGGAAAAACCCATCCTGAATGTGAAAATCAGTGACAATCACACTTGTATCCAAGAGATGATAGGTGGTGGCGAAGTCCGTATTTTGCTGATAAAGCTGGGTCCACTCAGATGCCTCACGTCCACAGGAATGGGGCACAATGGTGAGTGCAGCCACGTGAGGTCGAATGAGGCAGTCAATGACATGATTTGTGCTCCCTATCTTATACTTGATGTTGAGATGGAACTGCTGCAGGTAGGTGGACCACTTCTAATGGTAGTCGTTCTACAACTTCCCCTATGTCTGTATGAACTAAAGAGGTTTGTAATCAGTGTGGATGATCGTCTCCTTTCCCATAATGTAATGTTTCCATTGACGACAGGATTGTACAATGGAATAAATTTCCTTGTCATAGGTGGGGTATTTATAGATAGTATCTGAGAGTGTCTCACTATGGTATGCCACCGAATGACTTTGTTGAGTGACAACTGCACCTACAACGTAGTTAGATGCATCAATATCAATATCGAACAATTGTTGTAGATCGATAAAGGAGAGTACTGGAGCTAAGCACAAGCGATGCTTCAGATCACAAAATGCTTGTTGTTGTTCCTTCCCTCACACAAAATTTTTCCTACCACCTCCCTTGGTCACGTGGCTGAGGGCCCATGCAATATGGGAGAATCCCAACACGAACCGTCAGTAGAAGTTGGCTAGTCCCAAGAAGCTCCAAAGCTCGTTTAGTGTGTTCGGGGCTGGCCTGTCACGGATGACTTGGATCTTAGCGGGATGAACATGTACCCCATGCTCATCAACAATGTAGCCCAAGTATTGTACCCTGTTCATGCCAAAGGAACATTTTTCCAAGTTGGCATATAGCTTTTGCTGCCACAGAGTGCTCAAAACTTGTTAAATATGCCGCATGTGATCCTCCCAAGTTCTGTTGAAGAAGAGGATGTCATCCAAATATACCACCACAAAAGAGTTGGTGAAGGGTCTTAATACATCATCCATCAACTTCATGAAAGTGGTTGGTGCATTTGTTAGGCCAAAGGGCATGACCAACCATTCGAAGAGACCTTCTTTAGATTTGAAAGTTATCTTCAAGACATCATTTGGTTCGATAGGAACTTGGTGGTAGCCAGACTTTAGGTCAATCTTGTTGAAGAAATTTCCCCCCTTGAGTTGGTCAAGAAGGTCATCAATCCTAGGAATTGTGTACCAGTTTCTGACTGTGATTTTTTTTAATGCTCTGTAATCAATGCAGTTTCGCTAGGTCCTATCCTTCTTATGCACCAGTATAATCGAGATTCCGAAAGGGGAGGAGTTGGGTCTAATATGCCCATTTTGAAGAATCTCTTGGATCTAACGCTTGATTTCATCAATTTCCATCAACGAGTGATGATAGACTGGTCCATTAGGAAGAAGTGCACCGAGGGTGAGATCAATTGGATGCTTCACTTGGCAGTGCGTTAGTACCCCGGTGGGTGAGGAGAAGATGTCTATGTACTCTTCCACGATCCCTTCCACTTTCTTTTGCTGCAAAGAGAGGCTATGTGTAGAGGCCACAGATGTGGCGACAAGCTTCTTCTTACTGTGAGAACGGATCACAAAGAGGACAAACTTCCTGGTCTATGAAATTACCTTACTGCATTGCTTAGCATATATTAAAGAAATAGTGGTAGGAAACTCTACCTCTGGTATCCTGTACAATTGTATACCTAAAGTAATAATAATACTGCGAGGTCTAGACTCATACACAACATGACGCTTTCAAAAATATGGTTGTCCTAAAATAACATCACAAACTTCAAGGGGATAAATATAACAAAATACCTCATCTTTGAAAGGCTTGATGTCATAGGGAAGACAACACTGTTGGCTGACACAAAGATATTTTCCTTGGCGAAGCCAGCTAATGGTGTAGGGCTATGGGTGCGGTGTCATTGACAGGTCCAACTGCTTGACTACCTTTGCTGAGATCAGGTTATTCTGACTGCCGCTATTGGCAATGAAATGAATCAGAGCCCCCTTTACCCACATCTGTGAGTGAAAGAGGTGTTCTCCTTCGTATGGTTCTTCTGGTTCGCTTGGCTGGACTTTGGTGATAGCAACACTAGCACTGGGTTCATCATCAATAATCTACTTCCCTTCTTCTAGATTTGATTCAGAATCAAAATCAACCTTTGACTCAGAAGCCTTAATCTCGGCCACAAGTGACAGCTTGGAGCAACATTCTTCATTATTGTGCCAAGGGATTTTATGGTATTCACACCATTTTCTCGTGTCCTTATTCATCTTCTCATTTCCCTTCTTATGTTGTGTCTTGGACTGGTTGTCGTGACAGTGTCCATATTTTCTCTATCCCTTGCTGTGTGGGTTGGGGCCACCTTTTCCTTGCTTCAACTATGAGGAGTTTGCAGATCCAAACTCTCGCCTCTTCTGCTTAAATTTTTGCTCGATCTTGACAACATATCTATAATCCATACACAATGAGGCAATGTCCAGAAACTCCATTTATGTTTGAATGTATCTTTGTAAACAATCGCAGTATTTGAGAACCAGATGTCACTCATAGTATTTGATACTCAGCTTGGTGCGGAGGGTATGGAAAATATTGGTGAAATCTGGTACTGTTTGGTCCCTTTCTTGACGCAGGGTGGTCCATCTGGTGTAGTGGTCCTCGTAGCTTCCAGCAGGGTAGTATTGTTATTTAATGGAATCCCAGAAGGAATCCCATTTAGGGTAAACCAAAATTATGCAGATTCCTATATGGCCCTTTTTATCAGAGTAAGTGTCCCACTAGTCCTTAACATGGGGGATGGACTTGAGGAGTGAAAAAGTAATCTTTTCCCTATCGGAAAAACTGTGGACCGAAAAATACCCTTCGAGCAGATTCAACCATGTATCTACAACATCCTCATCTATCAGTCCTTCAAATAATGGAATATCAAAATTTACCTATACCTTGAAGGGGGTTGCATGGCCGCTTGATGAAGATGCTTCACCTATGGGCAGCCGCCGAAGGATCTGCACAAAGTTTTCCATCATTTCATTCCTTTGTCATGCAAGGGCTTCCTCGAGTAACATTTTAAAAGTATCTCTTGCTCCATCATATTTCTTTGCATCTCCCATGGGTTGTTTTAGGACTCAGTGTGACCAATCTTTCAATGGCTCGATTGGTTCGAGTCCCAAATTCTTGTACCCATATCTTGTCGGGGACATGGATGAAGAAAAATAAATGAAGAGTAGACCGCTCTGATGCCATTGATCCATATTTAGGAGCGGAACGAAATGATTAACATAATGAATACAATAAACATAGATATATGAAGAACAACATAGATATACAATGAACAATATCTTCTATTGAATAAATGAAATAGGTTGAAACTGTAAAACTGCATAACTGAAACACTTGCTCGAATGGTGGTAGCTATCTCTAAGAAGATATGTGGCTTCTATGCACATCCATCTGAGCATAATGATTACAATGAGGATCTAGAGACATTTTTAACATTACTCATTAATTCCAAAACCCTAGACATCCAAAAACCTAACCCTAGGAGATGAAACACCAAAAGTTATGTGGGCCCCTATGGTAAGTTGGTATCTCAACTTCCTCGGGTCGTAACTTTTGCATACGACCTCTATTTTAGGCGCATGATAGCCCGTTGGAAAGGTATTTTTGAGAACTACACATTACACTATCAAACTCTAACTCTATCTACAGTTGGACTATGGTGAGAGAATAAAACACTGTTTAGGGCCCTAAAATGGCCCTTGAAGTACAACCAGACGTGATGACATGAAAACATACAAAATAATCCATTTGGATTCAGTGGGAGGCCACCAGTATCCACCTGGAAGATGTGTAGGGCCTCAGAAAACCCCTAAAGTGTAGAATCCACAATTACAAAGAAGTACAAAAGAATGTGCTGAACTAAAAACTGTCAAGAGGAGCTAGTTGGAATAGGTGGGTAGCCACCAATATCTACCTGGAACAAAATATCATGAAGGAGTAAATAAATTTATCTATCTATGTAGAAAATCGATGATCTTGATTGATTGTAGATCTAATTCTATCGAGTTCAACAACTCCTGTTAGTACAAACATATCTCCCATCGACGATTCCATTGTGTTAGCAATTGTTAAGACCGATATGTCCGGTACTGATAGCCCCAACATATTGAAATACCAAGCTTTGTTTCATTTTCCAAAATGATTGTAAAATTTCTAAGATTCCGAGAACCCGATAGCAAGGTTCTGGTTAATGGTTCAGTGAGTGGTCCCCACAACCAAACATTTATAAGTGTTGAAGAATTCTATGGTGGATATTTGATCCAGGATTCCACTAGATCAATGATAAAAATTCTATCAACCTATTGGTCCCAGTGAATTATCAAACCAAGCAAAAGGTAGTATCGATACCCCAACATTTTCGGTAGTGCATACTTGATTGGAAGTGTAGATGATAAATAGTGTGAAAGGGTTGGTACCAGTGACCTCAACATATCAGTGTCCCGGTACTCAAGTGGTCATAGTGCTAAAACATGGTTCTGCTAGCAAATCGGTAAGTTAAAAGCGTGACTACAAGCATAATTAAGAAGTACGGTATACTAACAATGGTACTACGTCAGCCTGATGTATGAAGACCGCACATGAAGTGACATGTGACTTAAGGACAATATTTCGTGAGGTCAAGGTTCCACTATAGTGGTGACATCATGTCAGATCAATACTTTGACAATGATAAGTGATCAAGTGAATAAGCACCTGGTTATAATACGTGGTCATGTGTGGATTGGGCGTGAATTTTGAAAGGAGCCGAATAGCTTGAGCTTACAGTGAAGGTGACATTATAAGTAAAACTCTGAAAATTTAAATTTGTGATAGTTTGGCTTTGACAATGAGATAATGGTTTTGACAGTATGAAGTTACTATGAACTTCATAAGCACTAGAGCAAGTAAACTATTTTGGTTAAAGCATTTAGAACCACTGTAAAGGATTTTTAGAGTAACTAGGAAGGACTGGGCACTACCAGAGTTTATTAGAATTCTTCACCTATGGGTATTGCGACCTGGTGGGTCATCATTTTTTGGTATCGGAGCGCAATTTTTCTCTGAAATTGAAGAATCATATTTTGTAGATAGGAAGAAAACAAAATTGGATATATAATTGCCTTAGTGGATGGTTATAGAATTGTGGCCATTCCATCCAAGGAACATAATTAAGAAGAGATGTTGAGAAGATAAAATATTGGAATAGATCTTGCAGGTAATGAAGTTATGATTTGAAATAAATTTGTTTAAGAAGAATTTGTGATTGCAGGTAACAATAGGCGGAGATAAATCTTGTGGTAGAAGGACCCGCACAACAAAGATAAGTTGTGATAATTTTTTGAAGAGAAGAGAACTAATACAGTTCTCAAAAGGAAGTGAGTGGAGTGCAGAAGCCTACAAATTTTGAAGCTAAGGATTAGAGGATTATCTAAAGGTTCCATATGAGAGAACCAAAAGGATACCGAGAGGTCAAGCTCATGATGAAAGCGTGATGAGGTATTGAGTGGAAAAGTAAGGAGAATTTCTATAGAATGAAAAGGCTTGATGTAGCTCACAATGGGAAAGGAGAAGATCACAAAGGGAAGAAATGGGGATGACTACTGATAGTCATGTCAAGGGTTCAGAGAGGAGACATATGAAGAGGAAATATAATTCCAGAACAATTGGCAGAGAGTAGATGAATCAAGAAGAATTTGATAGGGAATTTGTTGAGTTGAAGGACAAAATTAGTATATTAATGAAGTTTCTACAGGAAGGTGATGAAGATTAGAGATATTGATGGGTATTGAGGAAGAGAAAGGTGAAATGGCATATGTTGCAGGTGAAATTGAAGCACAGATTGGATACTTGGATCAGAGAAGAAGAACTCAGATAAGATGAGTACATAAATTCCTTGGAAGTAGGACCAACAATTTAATTTTTTGAACAAGAAAAGGGAGTAATGCTTGGAGAGGAAGATGATGTTTAGAGTGAAAACTTCATAGAGATATTGGAAAGTTCATTCCAACATAAAGAAAGGATTCTAGAGAATATAAAGTGATTCAAGAGTCTCATGTTTTAAAACTAATAAATTGTGTGTGATTGTAGGTTGTACATATTATGCGAGTTATAAAGATATGCATCCACTTAAATATGTCATAAAGGATGAGGAAGATGAATAATTTCGTTTTGAGAGAATAGAGGAGAGGCATATCTAGAAATATGTCGTATCAGAGGTAGAGACATCAATGTCTCATAAAAGCAGTGAAAAGGGAGATCATGCATGTTCAAAGAATGCGGGTGTTGTTGAAGATAACAAGGAGGATGGCGATGTGAAAAGAACGATGAATTGGCTTGGAAATAATTCAATTAATGAAGTACATGGAATCTTGGAATGGGTCATGAAAGAATATAGTGATGCAAGTATGGAAATTGATAAAGAAGAAATTAAAGTGAAGGATGATGATGGTGCTGAAGATTGTTGGTGTACGATCATGGAGAAGTCTTTGCAAAAAGGTATATTGTGTTTACTGAAAATATGTCATTTTAATAGAATCCAAACACAATTTATTTTTAAGCAATCATGTAGACTGAGCATGCAACTTAGATATATGCAATATTGGTTGCATAAAGTTTTATTTAGTGAGCAATGTTTTAAAGAATTTTAGGACAGAAAGAGGCGTGAAGACAAAAAGATGGCAGCCATACAAAATTTATGTGGAAATTTGTAGCAGACAAATTGCAACAATGATGTGTACCAACAAGAGGCAAGACTAGACATTGAATTGAATGAGTTATGGAAGCATTTGACGAATATTTCCAAGTGGAAATACCCGAAGAAGAAGAAGAAGAACATGCAAGTACAATCTACTGAAAGAAGTAAGGAGTTTGCAAAACAACAAAGTAGAGTTTGGGATCCTGGAAGGTTGCAGGAAGCAACAATGCAACAACAAGGCAAGTGAACAACAACATAAAATTTGGGATCCAAGAGAACTTCAAAAAATGGAGACTAATGATCAGGAGATCATGAAAATATTTAACCCTGGGAGTCTGATGTAGGAGCATTTTACCTCCTAAAACAACCTTGTTGAACAGACCTAAGGGGTATTTGAAATTTTCTAAAGGGATTGGGTTCCTGAATGGTTTTGATTATGTTTTCCTAAGTTTGTAATTGTATTCTAGAAGAATAGAGTTGTTAGAAAGAAAAAGGGTTGTTTTCCTATTTATTATGTAAATGGATTAATTGAGCTAATTAGTTGGGTTAGATGGATTTTTCTAAGTATGGAGGATTCGATCAATAGGATCCACATCAATTGTGTAGAGTCAAAGTGCGAATATTGTAATTAGTTCCAAATTCTTAGGAATTGTTTTGTTGGGTTGGAAGTTTAGATTCCATGATTAAAATATAAGTCTATGGGAATTGAGATTCAAAGAGGGTTAGAAAATGTGTGAGTGAAGGAGGCCAAGTTTGGTCTAAAGGAAAATTCAATGCCAAAAAAATATAAAATCAAGATGAGATAGAAAATCACGAGAAGGCCTTGTTTTTTGTAAATTAGATTACAAAATAGAGTGTGGAGGTATTGTGTATATAATTGTTTGAATGGAACTGTAATTTCTATACCTTGTGTTGTTGTGATGAATGAATCTCTATTTTAATAGTGTTATTGTTTCTCTTCATTTCTAACAATATATTGAGTAATTAATATTGTGATAGTCCAGATCGAGTTTTTGTTATTGTGAGAATATCTTCTAGAGTTGTTTGTGCAGGTTTCAGGGTTTTAGTTAGAACCTCAACTTAGACTGGAAAGGATCGATGAAGTTGACATAATATAGATCGGGTTCGAGTTAGAGGTTTAAACTGGTTAACAAATAGTGAGGAACAATGACCATCAGATCAACCTGATATCAAGTCATGACCATCATTTTACCATGATATTCATGCCATTGAATCTAACTAGAGAAGAGTGAGGTATTCTGTGAAGATAGTGATCCACCGTTGATCATGAAAGGATCAACGATGATCTAGATTTAACGCAATATCGTGAATGAGTAAATTCAGTTATATAACTATGTAGAAGATTGACGACCCTGATTGATTGTAGATCGAATTCTATCTAGGTCGACGACTCCTATTAGTACTCGAATATCTCCCATCAATGATTCCATTGTGTTAGCAACTATTAAGACCAATACATCCAGTATGAATAGCCCCGACATATTGTATTATCGGGATCCGATGCATTTGCCAAAATGATTGTAAAATTTCTAAGGTGTTGACAACTCGATAGCAAGGTTTTGATTAATGGTTTTGTGAGTGGTCCCCACAGCCAGAAATTTATAAGTGTTGAAAAATTATACGGTGGATATTTGATCCGGGATTCCACCAAATCAACAGTCGAAATTGTATTGACCTATTGGTCCCAACGAATTATTAAACCAAGGAAAAGGTAGTGTTGGTACCCCGATATCCTGGTGCCCCGAAATTTCTGGTAGTGCATACCAGATCAGAAATGTAGATGGTAAGAAGTGTGAAAGGGTTGGCACCGGTGACCCTGTCATCCCAGAGTCCTCGTACTCTAGTGGTCATAGTTCCAGAATAGGGTTTCGCCATCGAATCGGTAAGTTAAAAGCATGAAAAAAAGCATAAGTAAGAATGTTGGTATACCAACATCGATACTACGTTTACCTGGCGTATGAATATCACATAAGAAGTGACACATGGTTTAAGGACAATATTCTGCGAGTTCAAGGTTCCAATATAGTGGTGACGTCATATTGGATCGATACTTTCACAAGTTTTGACTCATTTGTATGTATGTATGCCATTGGTAAAAGACACCTGACCCAATAATAAATTTAGTCCATGGTCATAACCTATGGTTATCTGGAGAAGGAGAACCAAAGATAATTACTCAAGTGAATAAGAACCTAGTTATAGCACGTGGTCATGTGTGGACCAAGCACAAATGTTGAAAGGAGATGAAAATCCTGAGTTTACAATGAAGCTGATAGAGTAAGTAAAACTATGAAAATTTGAATTTGTGATGGTCTTACTTTGACAATGAGATCATGGTATCGAAAGTATGAAGTTCCTATGAACTTCATAAGCACCAGGGAAAGTACATTGTTTTGGTTCGAGGATTTAGAACCGTTGTAAAGGATTTTTAGAGTAATCAGGAAGGACTGGGTGCTAGTGGAGTTTATCATAATTTTGCACCTGTGGGTATTATGACCTGGTGGGTCATCAATATTCACTCTTGCATGGCATCATTTTTTCCAAAGAAGCTAAGGTTAAGGCATTGATATTCATAGGGGATCAATGGTGTTTATCAAATCAATGCTAGGAAAAACTACACCATTGGATAACAAAACAAAGTTATCATCACCCTAATAAAAAATGAGGCAATATCCTTCTTCAAATATTCATATTATCATGTGAAGTGAGAATTGAATCTTGTAGATCTATGGGATAAAAAAATCCATTGAACTAAGTATGTGTGACTATATGAAAAATGGGGGACATTTAAGTTGTATTATCCCCTAAGGTCAAAATGGTTTGGCGCATAAATAATCATTAAACTTTCACATGAACCAACAATTATCACATCAACTCATTTTCATTGGAATGGGAGTATCGAGGATAACTCTCAACCTTCAAAACATGAGATAAATTAACAATGCTCTAGTTATTGAATGCCTTGGTTGGAAACATCATCCGCTCTATGGGATAATGGAGAGTTCAGGCTCTAGAATTGGGTGCAAATGTAGTTTGGAATTAGAGGTGGATGACCCCCTAGTAAGACTTTACTATGAAGCTAGGGTGGATGTCGATTTTGGTTGTAAATTTTTGAATGGGGGAATTCTTCATATGAAGGTGGAAAAGGTAACATGTTTGACTTATGGTGAAGGCATCTATTTCTCTTTTCATGGGAAGTATTCTCTAAATTATGGGTTTCACTTTATTTTCTATTTGGTTCTCCTTATATGTTTGTACATTCCCAAGTTTTCCTTCATCAGGGCACATCAAGGGGGAAATTGGGCTATAATTTTATTTCGTTTTCAAGTCCCAAAGTGAGTGTAGGGTTCTTGGTGTCTCCTTATCTATTCTAAATGGAAGAGACCTCTTCTGTGGATCCACCATATCTTGTATGGCTTCAATGGAAGAGACATCTCTCATGGAGAACAAATACATTTTGGAATTCAGGAGAACTCCGAGAAGGAATGCAGATAACATTCAGTCTAATAGGACGTCATTGTACTTAGTGAAAAAAAAATTGCATGGAAATGAGTACCATTGTGTCTCTCAACATGCAAACATTTTGAGTTTATTGGTCCATCAAAAGAATATGTTGATATATTAGAAGAAATATGTAATATATTGTGGAATTTGGCTCTAAATCTTCACAAGGGATCTTTATCCATAGCCTCAAACACTAGGATATTGAACAATTCTTTCTAGGACAATCTCATGGAAGATGAAACAATTCATCAATTGAAGGAACTGATGGAAATTGAAAAACAAAAATTCCCCATGCCCCTGAGATGTTGACTAGGAGGAAGCAAATAGTAACCATGTTTTCCATTAATTACTATGTTTTTAAGTGTCAACAGGATTCTAGGTGTTTTTTCCAAACATGCTACTTGCATGAAAACTTGGAATGTATATCACATGGTTTGTTGTAAACATCTTTTTATAGAAGTAGAGAACTCCTTATTTTGTCTTGAGAAACACTGTAAAGTATTATGTATCTGTTGTTAGCCTTCCTACAGTTCTTTATTATGATATAATAAAATATTTTGTGTTCTGATTAAAAAACCATAGATATGTTTTGAAATTCCAACTAACATATGAATATGTATCCATGTTATGAGCCACACATTAATATATTAGTTTACTAATATATGAATATGTTGAAACCACACATTCATATATTAGTTTAACTAATATATGAATACATTATTTCCACGTATTCATATATGATTAAAATAATATATGGATAAGTGGGAACGACACATTCATATATTAGTTTAACTAATATATGAATACACAATTCATAACGCAGATACATATTCATATATTAGCGCGACTTTGTGAATATAGCACATGTATTCATATATTAGTTTACTAGTATATGAATACATCCCCACATATTTATATATTCGTAAATTAGGTTTTTGTTTGCTAGCATGTCTGTGATTTGCAGGACTAGTCTTTGGTTAAGAAAACGTGACTTAGGGGCATCTAAGCAGTCAAAATAACCCGGGGATCGCACTCGATCTAGGCCACACCAACCCATAGTTGGATGAATTTTTTAGGTGTCTCCTCTCGACTAAAGTAGGTTTTGACCCTAGGTCACCCTAGAAACAAAACCCTTCGAAACCAATCATGCTAGCGGGTTTGAAGAAAAAATTGAAGAACATGGGGGTGAGATTTAATCCACTTATGTGTGCATGGGTCACAACACCATTTAATATAATATATCTAGGTGCAACCACACATTCAACCACTACCTCTAGGTGTCCCCATGGCTTCATGTTAGACCTACATGGGAATTGAGCCTTGACCAACATTGAAAAACTCCCCACTTTCCACCATTAGATCCAACCCCTTTGGGCATATATGAATACTTATATTACTTAAACTAATACATGAATATGTGATTTGAATATAACTCATGTTATGAACCACATATTCAGTTTTTTAATTGAGGAATATAAACTGTAGCTAATTAAATAAATGAATACATGATTCATAATATGAATTATATTCACTAAGTCAAATTAATATATGAATATGTATCCATGTTATGAATCACATATTCATATATTAGTTAAACTGATATATGAATATGTGGGTACTCAATTATTAGTTAAACTAATACAAGAATGTGTATCAATGTTATGAATCATGTATTCATATATTACTAATATATGAATATACGATTCATATATTATTTTACTAATATATGAATACATGAATCATAACATGAATACACATTCATATATTGGTTTGAACTTGTGAATATAGCCCATGTTATGAATGATGTATTCATTTGTTTAATTATTCACACTTTATATTATCCAATTCAAAAAATGAATGTGTGGTTCATAACATGCGTTAGATTCAAAGAGTATTACATTATTGTTTATCAAGTGAGTGTTACTTTATGAGTATTACATTTCTTATTAAAAGTAATTCATATATCAGAAAATACTTTTAATTCTAGTCATATTATGAATACATATTCATATATTGGTTTGACTTTGTGAATATAACCCATGTTATGAATCATCAATTCATGTATTTAATTATTCACACTTTATATTCTTCAATTCAAAAAATGAATATGTGTTTCATACCATGTGTTATATTCAAATAATATTACATTATTATTTATCATATGAATATTACTTAATGAGTATTACATTTTTTATTACAAGAATTCATATACAAAAAAATATTTTTATTTCTAGTTATATCAATATATTGTTTTTTTTAATTTTATTTTTAGACATCTTTTCAATTTAACTTAACCAAAATTATATAGATTGTAGTGTAAGAGGTGAGTCATAAATACACCTTCTCCACAAAATAATTAACTCACAACTTTTTATTATATCTCTTAGGTGGCCCATTTTAGACCTCAAACTTCCCCTAATGATTTGTTGATGATTGTTTTGTGAGAGATGTTCATGTAATATATTTTATTTTTGCATTAATATAGTCTCAAGTGGCCATGTTGATTGGGGTTGATGATTGTTTCCTTCTTTGAAAACTTTAACCATATAAAAAAATTTGCATTGATATTTGATCTATGTGTGAGAGGTTTCCTTAAGTTGTTTGACTTGTGTGAACATACCTCATTTTTCAAATGTTAGGGATTTGCTTATAACATTAGTCCATCGAACTTTAGAGTATAGGGTGGTGGAACACATGTCTATAAATTCTATTATATTATTCCAAAATGATTAAAGACAAGTTAATTACAAAATGCTCACTAATAAACTTTAACTCGGGCAAGGGAAACTCTCTTTAACAACAAGTGCTATTGTAGTAGTGATGTTCCTACCATGAATTGTTGTGAATGTTTCCATGAATGTATTTGATATTAGATATTTATTTAATTGTTCCTAACTTTTTTTTACCTTCAACCTAATGCAATACCCATTTTTGGATATCCATCCCTAGTTAACTTAATAGCATTCCCATCTTTCTATATTCATCCTTAGCATAGTCTAATAATCTAATAGATGTGTCATTCAAAGTTTTTAATTTAATCAATCTTTGAAATATAATTGTCAGGTTTTTGGAAATATACTTATCTATAAATTTCCACACTTTGTTTCATTCATGCACAACTATGAATTTCCATCCCTAGTCTATATAATATGGTCATCTCAGAATATAAGCATATACCCATTTGTCATTATCCATTCTTACTCAAGGTTGGATACCTATGTATGGATATCTATCCTTTGCTTAATACCATTCCTATATGTGAGTATCCATCCTTGGCATAATACCATAACCATCCATGAATTTATATCCATGGCCTAATGCCCCGCCCATATGTTGCCAATTGTCATAATAACATGGGTGGATGCTACATATGGGCTTTCTAAGCAAGGTTTCACATGCAATAAAATTCTATCATTCTATGATTCTAATAATCTGTGTTTTGCATAAAGTATTGTTATCTTTAATTCTACATTGGCATTGTTCTTCTTCTTGATGCCACTATTTATGAAGGCGGTGTGCTGAAATATGAAGTTTAGGGTGGAATATTGCAGACATGTATTTTAGTTTCTTTCATACGAAACTTTTCCTTGCAGTTCTCTCTTTGTGTATGAGGTATTTTATTAAGACCCAAATCTGGCCTTTGATTTATGCTTTGGTTTTGTGACTTTTATGAAGTCCAAATTTAGGCACTTCACTATTATTTTACTGTAATTTCTATTCATCATGTCAAGAATGATAGGATGCAGGATGCAAAGGTTATAGTGTCTAGTATGGATTTTTTTAATAGGCTCAATGAATCTTCAATGTTGTCAAATGAAAGCAATCAAGCACTCTCTGAGCCACTATAAGGGAAATAATATCAAAGGGTGTTTTATTTTGAACTGGGGAAGCTCAGGGATGAAATGTAGCTCCATTGTAATTAGTTATCAATGTCTTCAATTATGGTTTGGGAGGTTTGAAAAAATAATTTGAACAATTTAGGAGGTCTATTAAATATTTTTCATAACCACGAAGATATATATTTAGGATGTTGGTTCAAACTCAATCTTCTTATAGAAACATGGCATGACATCCATACTCATGGAATTATTTCACACTAGGCATGCTAATTTGTTTGCAATTGTGTTTATTTCACAATAGGATATTTATATAATTTGTGGGTGGGTGGCCTAACTCTCCCCCAATTTATATAGGTCACCTAAATCGATTCAGCATTACCATTTCTGACTGATAGTTGAGGCTAGCTTTAAAAGATAGATATAGTGCCCATGTTCTGCCGAGAACCAAGAAGAGATATAGTATAGTGCAAGCCCTTTGGTGACTACATCATACGTGGAAGATAAGGTGGGTCTCCAACTCTTTCTTTCATGAAGGTGTGTGGACTAAATAAGCTAAAGAGAAGCGAGAGCACCTGATAGAGAGAGGAATTCATAATAGAGCTCTCGTGGTCATTCAATCTTCTTAGAGAGGGATAGAACTGCATAACAAAGCTCTCACGAAAACTTGGTCTTCTTGAACGAGCATAGTTTAATTCATTTTAGTTTTGATTTACCTTTACCTAATTCAAATATTTAACATGGATAACCCTATACCCCAAATGTTAACCAATAAACCATGCTACAACTTTAGTGGTTTACCATTAACTCAAATCACTTGTTCATTGAGGTTACAAGTACATATAGTTATCTTTACTTTAGGAAGGTTGTGGAATTAAGTTGGATGACTTGTAGAATGAATAAATCGAATTAAGTTCACTTATACATTAAGATGAATTACATGTAAAATCACCCCCATCGATCAATCATAAGTGAATAGGGAGATGCCACTTAATAATAACTAATGCTAATGGAACACCCTCATAAACAACAAACTAACAACCTTGTAAATAAAAAACTTTTACGATCACAATAATGGTTGGGTTTGGTTTATGTTTTATTTATTTGTCTCTTGAAATAAAGCACAACCTCAAACACAAAGGAAAAGAAAATATCACTTAACAAGGGGAAGAACCATAACTCAACATTACCAAATGAAAACAATAATCTATTGATCACAACCATATTTTTTATACAAAATTATCCAATGCAAATGATACTCAATTCATTTCATGGAAAAATCATTCTTTCAAGCCATTAAATCATGGAAACACTACAAGATTAGCCAATTCCAATGACAATCAATTCATTGTAACATAAATCATTCTCTCAATACATTGCATGATAGAAAAGATACAAATACAACATCATTCTTGGTTGAAATAGAAAGTCAAACTCATTTATGTAGTTAAGGATATGGCCTTTGAACACTCTTCAAGTCACACTCATTTATATAGTTAAGGACGAGGCCTTTGAACACTCTTCTACTGATATGTCGAGATCTAATGAAATGTTTCTGACCAACCCAAAAAGTAATATTCCCTTTGGCTAGATTTGGAAGAATAAATTTTAGATGATCCCTAGAGGTAAGTTTTGCAAATATAACCATTTCTACCATTAATTTTGAAAACTAATAATATTTTCTTTTCAAGAATATAACAAATCAAATAAGAAAAAAAATGAATGACAATTACTAGTGAATGCAACCCAAAAATAGTTACAGAGTTTAGAAATACCTCAGTGTTAAGGCTACATCCATCAACAACTAATATATCTTTTGCTGCAAGGCAATGCACTTATTATGACTTTGCAAGGCAAAGAAATAGGTATATAGAGCTTAAGCTTTGAGGCCAAATCAAAATGACAAGATGCCATGGATAAGTATACAAATATATGAAAATATGAGAATGCGCAATACGAAAAGGTACCAATTGACAAATTAAGCTTCTCAATTTCTAATTTAATACTCAATTCGTACGACTCACTCCAAGGATCAATAACAATCATCATATAACCAAAGTATATTAATATCATGTATAATCCAAAAACAAGTGAAACCTCCAAGCCCACGCGAATAAATTTCATATGTGCTCCAGATACTGATCATGCAAACTTGGTTTCTATATGAAAATGTTAATGACCAATGCCATTTTATGGTGGAACTGGATGATCAATGGTTGAACCCATACTTCCAACAATTCCCCTTTCTGCAACACAATGAATAAGTCACTCTTGGATATTTAAAAAACCAACCAACATGAGCAACTGCACATTTAAACATGGCTATCAAACTATGATCAACAAATTTGCATTTAATATGGCACACAAGATAGTCCACACACACATGTAGAAAATATATGCATTTAATTTGTCTATGCAACAAAACACCAACTCTCAACCAAATATTCATTGAGTAGGAAACTAAGTCTTCTTGTATATTATAAATCACCCCATGAACTTAGTGCTAGAATTTTTTTGGCATTTGAGGGAAAGGCATCAGGAGGATTATGATTTAATTTTGGATGTGTTGGTACTATTGGTGCTTGAAACAAAACCAATTTTTTTCTACAAAACACCTGCCGGGGATGATATTTGCATGCAATGTGGTGGGATATCTCATGAATGACTACTGGTATTGTTCTTTTTGCTACTACTACTATCCTTTTCTAGCTTGATTGAACTAGTGAAGATAATTTCCTTGGGGAGCACCTAGATATAAAGTAGAGCATGACACCTCTACATCGTCGAAGTGATTAATCTTTCCCAACATGCAGGTAGAAACCCATTCTAATGTATGAGTCCCAGGTTCTGCGTGTATCAACACAAGATCATATGTATTACATGGAATTCCATATCTTCCATGATATTTCACGTGTTGGTGGCCACCTCCCATGTAATGTTTCACAAGCAAACAACCAATTGAAAACTACAAATCTTATATCATGTACGCCAACTGTAGCATGCCATGCAACGATGGTTACATTTTTTCAAACCCTACCTTTCATGCCACATCAATGTGCAAGTGTCCCTTTCTCTGCCCTAATTTTCCTTCCTATTCCAACATTGGCTCAATGCCTTGCATTAGCACATGGGAACATATCTATCCATGCATGCCACAACCTATCCGAATTCATTGGCCAACCTTCTTTCGATCTTGTTCGTTTGTGTTTTTTCAATTGGCGCCCACTTTATTTACACTCGAGACATCCTGCCATTGAGCTCTCTCTTTCAGATAGTAAGCATGCATCTGGAGAAATAAATCACATATATATAGTGCAAGTTCTTCCCCTGAATGCACCATAGATAGTGGGTTGTTGTGGATGACAAATGAACGAACAAGAGGGTAAAAAACAACTGGTGCTACCCATAGTTCTGATGGTTCTGGGTCTCATGGATCTATATCTGTATCATTAGAACCAAATTAATAACCCCAAATTTCTATTTGAGAAACATGTTTATGCATAGATCACAATTATATGAGAATTCGGTTCATCATCAAAGGATCTTATGTCACCAACTCTATTAGGCCATGTATGTAATTGCAGAGTTTCAAACCTCAAAACCATGTTTTTGGCATCATGAACTCAGTTATTTGATGTTGCGGGGTATATGCAGGGAATTTTAGATTGCAATTTTCTTTCAAAATCCTCAAGATCATTTTTCTTTACACTTGGGACACACTACATTGAGCTCTCTCTTTTATGTAGTAGGTAGGAATACGGGGAACTAAATCACATATATATAGTGAGAGTTCTTCCCCTAGACACACCATATATAGTGGGTTGATGTGGATGATGAATGAACGAACATGAGGGTCAACAACAACTAGTGTTGCCCCTAGTTCTTATGGTTTTAGGTCTCATGGATCTATATCTGTATCATTAGAACCAAATTAACAACCCCATATTTCTATATGAGAAACACTTTTTAGCATAGATCACAATTATATGAGGATTGGGTTCACCATCAAAGAATATTTTGTCACCAACTCTATTAGGCCAAGTATGTAATTCTAGAGTCTCAAACCTCAAAACCTTGTTTTGGGCATCACGAACTCAATCATTTCATGTTGCAAGATATCTATAGGGAATTTTAGACTACAATTTTCGTTCAAAATCCTCAATATCATTTTGGGAATCATTGAATTGATTCAAAATCCTTAAAGTTGTTGTTCAGGGTCCTGGAATTAATTATTTCTCCATGTATACTACATTTGAGGTTATCCTTTAAGCCATTGTTGGGTGTCATGTAATTAAGCCTTCAATCTTGAAGATTGCATAATTATTTCATAAAGTTATAATTTTTCCTTTTCTAGAAGGGTGGGTATTATTGGAGAATATCTCAATGTATAGAACAAGTTGTAGGTCTACCACATTCGGTCTGAATTGGGGATCTTCAACTACATTGAGTTCAAATGCAGGGTCGTTCTACTTCAGGATCCAAGCTGATTCTAGGCTTCTAGAACATTCATTTCTATGACATTACATGATCTAAATCTTCCTATTCAAACATGGATACTTCAAGTACATGATTTATGAACAATGATTTTTCCAAGAAGATTTCAATACTTGTCCTAAAGTTGTGGGTTGTGATAGGAATTTTTTTAGTAGCATTCATAGTTTTGATAATTTTTTGTTTATCAACATGGTTAACTTCAAAGAGGAAATACAAGAGAATGCAAAAAAAATATGCATCTACATCAATGATACCAATGATGTCCAAGCAAATCCAGGAGGTGAAGGTTGATCCAATACTCTTGTGAGCAAGGAAAAACCATGGAACTGTGAGAGATGATACAGAGAAGGTTGTGGTGCAGGTAATCCTTGTTTTTATGCCTAGTATGGTTTTCTTGTTTGTAGTCATGTAACTATCTTTGGCTTGATGTGGTTACCTTCAATTGATTTTGTTAAATCCGTTTCTTTGTGTCTGAGCAGGCACCGTTCAGAAAAAAAATCAATAATTGAAATGTTTACTATAATGTTATAGTATGGAATGAAACATATTCTAAGATTAATCACAAACTAAATACTTTGGGCTAGGGTCATTTAAATAAAAATATGAATGGAACAATGTTGTTAATTCAATGTTAACTGTAATGTACTTTACTTCACATATTTCTCTAATTTATGATAAATAATTGTAGGGTAATTAAGTTACCTTAACGTTGTTATGATTTATGATAAATAATTGCAGGGGAAGTAATTTACCATAGTTGTAGCTATTTTCAAGGATTTCCAACGATGCAACAACAACTTCCAGGGTTTCCAATGCTCTAGATTTCTAAGATTTCCAACGCTCTATCAACAACTTCAACCCAATGATGTATTGTATATAAGCACAATGACGATAGAGAAAGGTAGTAGAATGATGCCAAAACTCACCGCATACAAAAATCCATTGCATACACACATCAATTTTCCAGTCGATATAATGCATCACCTTTAAAGTCTATTCAGAGACTATTTAAAGACGTCAGAAAGATAATCAATGAAGTTCCTCAGACAAAGATTCAATGGAGTTATAATAGATTGAAAACTTAGATTATGTAACATCAAAAAAATGCATCCTAGATTCACTAGAGTTATAATAGACTCAAACTATAGGCTTATCTATCAAAGCTTGACAATAAGACATCCATCTTGTTAGTCAATAGTGTTTCAATAAAATCAATTTAAATATTATAAAAAAAACCATTTCTTTTCTCCTATTTACAAGTTTGGAAAGAATGAAAATATTTGCACTCAAACACAAACTAATTAACGGTCAACACCGTATCAAATGCTAGAGTCCTTGGCTTTCCTTCGATAAAGAATAATAAAATGACTCAAAATTTCAAGGATCATGACATATATAAAGTAAGTATAAGGAGAAAACTTTACTTGATTTATCTAAACATTCCTAGCTTATGAGATTTGCATTTATTGATGATTAAACATGTTGAAGCCTTAACAAATAATATTTAGACTATTTTGAAAATAAAATTACTTTTTATATTCAATTTTCAATTTTTGTATATATGTTTTTCCAAAATATATTTTAATGAAAAATGTATCGAGATCTAAGTATTTGGGCCAGGGCATACTTCCAAATGGTAATGATTTTATCTACAACAAAATGTTTCTTAATAAAGCCACATTGCTTTAGGCAGAGAATTTAAGAGAAAATGCATTTGCATCTTAATATTAAGACATTAAGCAAAATCTTATACAATACATTCAATAGAATAATGCGCCTTGATGTTTGTTATTGCATGACAACTTAGTCACTACGAAGTAATGAACTAAGTTATGAACTAAGCTTACATGCAACATTCTTAGAAATAAGGAGTTTCCTTCTTCGATTTCTAATCATTTACTTATAGAGTGATCACTCCTAAATGAAAACGCTATGAAGAACATGGATTCAATACTACAAACACAAAAGTCCATATACGAACAACAAGGTTTGTTTCTTGAATCGAAGAAGGCCGAACTCAACGCTTGTGAAAACCATGAATTACAATAGTCGTGGATTACACGAATGCAAACATCAAAGAATAGATTATTTGGTTTATTCGAATAATTCTTGTACTTACAACCTTGCACATAAGGTGGATGACTTTTCAAGTGAGAGGTGGATGACTTTTCAAGTGAGGAGGTGGAAAAATACAACTAAAGATAACTTTTTATGTTAATTATAAGAAAACTATGGTACTATGTGCAAAAAAAATTTGCAAAATAATATTGTCCGTGTCTTTCATATTGCTTCTATAAGAAAATGAAAGTTGGGAATACAAGATTATATCATAATTTGGGAATAAAAGATTACGTGATGTGGGACTCACCTATCCTTCATTCCCAAAATCAGTTATATGGTCTACTCATGCTTTTGTGGCTTCCCATTGTATGCCCATGCCTCAATACTAGCTTGATGGTAATTTTAGGATATGGTGAGCATATAAAAAATAATATAGAGGCCATAAAGCTACAAATACATATGATAGCAAGAACCCTGGATGTAGAGGAATTATGTATATGTGGATTGTCTATAAAGAATAAAGCATGCATAACCTATGACATTCTTATTTTTATGATTTTTTTTTCCAACTCTCATTTCTTTGTGATTGCAAAAATTAATAATTGATAAAACTGCACATCAATTATACTATTTACCAATGTCTGCAGGATCGTTGCATGAGATCACTTGAACATGACAAATGCAATTGTCGTTAATGAAAGGTTCGAGTGACAACCCTATCCAATGTTGAAGGTTACACCAAGACATTATCCTAGAAGCACAATAGTAGTAGTGTCTCTTGCCTCCAAACCCACTCATCATGCTGTTCAACCTCCACCTCTGGCTTCACTTCCATTAATAAGGTGGTTTTACAAGTTTTTTCAAGCTTAAATATATCCTCCTCGGTTCTTTATGAGATCATGAAGGAGGAGCTTGGACTTCTTCATTTTTCGCCTTCTGCACAGGTGAGAGGATCTTGATTATTCTTTCCATCTTGTAGTGAGGGCTTGTGACACCTTCGTTACAAGTCAAGTAAGCATATAAACCAAAACAATTTCTTGAACCAGTAAATCCATGAACACTTTTTCCAACTCTCATTTCTTTGTGATTGAAAAAATTAATAATTGATAAAACTGCACATCAATAT